>JASUDE010000107.1:11846-56946 GCA_034509685.1 Colletotrichum cereale | reverse complement strand
GGGGCGCTGCATCCTGCTCGTCATCTACTCAGGACGCGGCGGCCTTCAAAAGCCTTACCATATCACCTAGTCGCTTCAGACACCCATCGTTACGCCTTTGGCGTCAATGCAAACCAAACCAGAAAAATGTGGATTCTTAGTGAACTGCCTTTCGGATCCAGACTCTTTCTTCACTTGGCGGTCCCCGTATGGCGCAAGATGCAGATATAGCCGCGCAGATGAGCACGGTTGCCACTATGCAAAACCAACCCAAGAGTATAACAGGATGCCGAGTGGCGGTATCTGTCCTGGTCTTTGGATCAGCCTGTCTTCTCCGTTTGCCCCAGAGATTCCTGGTGCTCCCAAGCCGTTACCCCACAAAATCCGTGCCTCGCCAAGCACAAAAACAAACAAACGGAAGGGCAAGGAAAAGATCAATATATTGGATCATTAGGACCCCCCCTCCCCCTTTTTGTGAGCAAACTCCTTGCCGACCTCCAAGCGAAGGCCCCTCCCTAGCACAAATCGTACCGTGTCCGTCGAGCCAAGGGGCGGCTTCGTCTCGGCGGGATCCAGAAGACGAGTCGAATCCAAAGTCCGCGCCTGAAGGAGCGTATGGCCACGAAGCCAGAATCATCACCCCTTCCCACTGTACGCCATATGCCTCGCAGGAGCACCCACAAGCACACCCGAAGTGACGGGCCGACGGCCTGCCCTAACCCCTCAAGAGGTTGGAGTCTTTCTCGCTGCTTCGTCGCCGGCGCCGCTGCCTACGCGTTGTGACACGAGTGAGGACGACCAGGGGGGGGGGGGGGGGGGGGGGGGGTGGGGGGCGGGCGGGGGGCGGGGGGGGGGGATTGAACGTCAGCCCCAACCAACCCCCTTACCCAAAAGGCCATGGGAACGAGATGTTACCATGATCCTTGGAGACAGGCGAACTGGACCTGCCAGCCTCCAAGAACGAAACGGAGGATGGCAAAAGGCCTCGTTCGTCCATGGCTTTGCTTACCTCGACTGGAATCCTCCGTGTTGCCAAAGTCCCTCCTCTCCCAAATGTGACGTAAGACCCCCTCTGTTGAAGCGCTCGGCGGCGGTTTAGCACTGGGGAACTACATAGCCCCCTCGCCCAGCTGCCTAAGGGTCTGAACTGGCTCACACCCTCGTGCCTGACTATCATCGAGTTTATCGTCTTCCGGCGCCGTCATGAAAATGGTACCATGGGGTTCGTAACTGAACGAAAGGTCGACCGAGGTCGACGATGGCGTTCTCTGACAAGCAAAACAAACAAAAAAGAAAAGAAGAAGAAAAAAGGCTGCCGCCATATAGCAGAACGTCGGAGGAAAGAAGCAGGCAAAACACGAGAGAAAAAAGAGGCTCACATAAGAACTGTAGACCTATTGCCATGTTGCCAACGTCAAAACCAAATACGCCCCAGAGTTCCTAGCGTTATAATTACACACCCCGCCCCCTTGTCAGTCCTACAATCTCCCCTCTCCGTCCTCATACCACTCGTCGCCTTAGGTGCCCAATTGGGTCTCCGGGCACTTCCCCGGGAAGAGATCCCGGCCGACCAAACAAGAAAGAAAAGACACCTCCCTTTACAAGGCGAGGTTGTAGCTGTACTCGTCCTCCATGTTCTGGCTGACCCAAAGCACGACGCTGCTCAGCCCGACCAGCGCGTTGGCGACCACGTTCTCGATGCCCATACCGAGCGCCGGCATGTCGACGTCCCGCACGACGAACTTGAGCACGAAGACGGTGACGCCGCCCGCCATGCCGCCCGCGAGAGCCGCGAAGCCGAGGAACAGCACGACGCGCGCCTTCCACGCCACGCCGTTGCCGCTGTACGAGAAGCTGTCCGCCGACAGCCGCGCCTTCTCGACCGAGTTGATGATGAGCATGCCCAGCGACGAGAAGATGAGGGGCAGCCAGTCGACAAAGGTGACGTGCGTGTCGGAGCCGTTCTTGGCCGACTTGGACCAGACAGCCGAGTCGAGCATGACGTAGAATGCGATGGAGAACTGGAAGAGGAAAGGGAAAAAAGACAAAGCGTTAGCTGGATGGTTTCCAAGTTTGCCAATTTTGAGGGAACCTGGAGGGGTCGACGAGCATCCAACGTGCCCGACAGCGAATGAGACCCCCCAGGGGGCGGGGGAGGGTCGTCAAAGGAAAGCTTACAAGAGCTCCGGCGCCGTAGACGCCAGAGTTGCGTGCCCAGACGCTGTTCAGCCATTCCGGCCTGCTGAACTTCCAGAGACGCTCGTCTTCCATGTTTGCGTGTGTGGTGTCCGGGGAAGCGGGTTGGTAGGTAGCTAAAGTCGGCGACTGTCGCGGACGGTTGGTTCGGGCACTCTCGGGAGAGGAACGGTGGTTGCGTGCTTTGACCTGGGCACGAAGCTACAACTGCAAGGGCGCGCAGAGTGCGTTGTATCGCGATTGGAGTTGCGGAGGGTGTGTGGTTCGGCCGGCGGTTGTCGTGGGTTGCTCGGTGTAAGGCTGGATGGAGGTGACGAAGGGTCCGGATGTTGGCCGCCTTGACGTTGATCCGGGACAGCTGAGGCGTCACAGTCCCCACCACCCGATCCCTGTTGCGAAGCTCTCTATGCCATCACGTGACCATGATCACGTGTCTATTCATCCTCTGCGTGTTGGGCATGTATGGGCGGGAAACACCATCGAGCAATCTGATATGAGGTGATGAGGACGACCACGTTTCGAGATCTCATTAGCAATGACTAATGTTGTTTCCAAGTCAGTGCATTCAAGCTGTCTGAAACCATCGACAGAGAATCTCTGCCCCGAGCTCTTCGTTCCCAACTCCATCCTGACCTCCCTTGCATCGGACTCGACACGAGCCCTGGCCCATAGACGAGACAAGATACAAAGATGCGGCGTGGATCTTCTGCCGTGGATCCGGTCGGTGCGCACCGGTCGTTCGTCATGTTCTAGGCTCACTCTGGCCCCCGTTGGACACCCCGCCAACACGAGTCGGTCGCAATGTATGGGAAACGAGGAAGTGAGGGGCTTTCCTACCGCACTTCTGCAACTCAATCAAGCAGGCGCAAAGCCGCTACATACACACAACGTCACAGGGGGCACTAGGGAACACGATCTGGCCAAGGCCGTCACGGCCGACCTGCATTGAGGACTAATCCTAACCACGCTCATGCGTAGGGGCGCTCGAGATAAAAAAGTAGACAAAAAGGTCTTAATAGTACACTAACAATTACTGGCACGCCTACCATCATCAGCCCACGAGATCGTCGTCTCATACACCTCCGCCAAGAGATCATGGTCTGCGACCTCCGTCTAGAGACGACCGCCAAAGCCACCGCCCTAGGTGGGCCAACAACACAGGTTGGTGCAAATGTACGTATCCGCGCATCTATGTCCATAGACTGCAGCACATTCGAGATGGAAAAAATACCCACTCGATGTATCCCAGTCCCGGCCCTTTCCAGAGAAGCCCAGAGAGAAAAGAAACCGTCGAAGAAGAAAAAGCCAAGCCGCCGTGTTCCCCGATGCTCGAAAAAGTTAAATAAAAAAAGGATTCAATGTTGTATGACCCCCCACGGACGTCCTCTCATGATGATAAGAGCCACGGACGCCTCAAACGCCGATGTTTTGATGTAAGACGAGCCTTGTCGCGTGACAAGGCCCCGAGAGTAGGGAAAACCGTATCGTCGTTCTGTCGTATCCAGTTTTGCACACCTTTTATATCTCAATCTCCTTCATCGGCTCCTCCGATACCTCGGGCTGCTTGCCGTTGGCCTTGCCGTTTGTGTTGCTGACGGGGTTCTGGTTCTCCTTGCCTTCGCCCTCGACGGGTTCAGCGTGTGACAAGAGCGACGCGCGCGAACCCTTGCCGTTGTCCTCGCTCGGTCGTGGGGTTTCAACTTCGACAAGCTTCGTCGGCTGCTTGAGGCCGTTGGTCTGCAGCTCCGGCAGAGCGGATTCCTCGGCCACTCGTGCAAGGGGGCTGGACTTCCCGTAACCAGGACGGATGGGGCTGGCCACCGGAGAGGAGCCCCCCAGTCGCTGCATCGATCGTCCTCGTTGTTCGCCATTTGGCTCCGCCGTCGGGCTCGTGTACGGGGAGTTGGCGCCAGATCCTGCCGGGGAGCCGCCTCTGTTGGAGGGCACGACCGACTTGCGCTTCGCGGCTCTCCGGCCGTACTTCTGGTCCATGCGCCATCTCAGAATGCCAAAGTAAGGAGGCTCAACACGCGTCTCCTTAAACTCCCGCAACTTGAGCTCGTTGGTCTCCTCATCCACAAACCACTTGCCGCTCGAGAGGTCGTCCGCAACCATGGCAAGGAAGTGGGCCCAGGAACGAGCAATGACGTACTTGGTATCGTAATCGCGACCGAAGAGGACAATTTGTCCCCATCTCCCGTTGGGGCCAGGAGCGAGATCCACAGCCAGGTTGTTTCCACCCCAGTCGCGCACAAGAGGAATCCAAGCCGGGTGAGCGTAAGAGCGCTGAATGGCGTTGGGAGGGACGCTCTCCTGGCGAGAGATGAGGTCCTGGCGCCACGAACCGTTGTTCGCGGCAGCGGGCGAAGCGGGTGCCTTGGAAGATGAGGCCTGGTTGCTGCTGCCGAGAGCCTTGGGTAGAGCAGCGGGCCTAGCGTACGCCGCTTCTGAGAGGAACTCTTGGTTGACCTTGCGCCACTGATCCCATTCCTGAACAATCTCCTCGCAATCGAGCAGCATGGAGCCGAAAATGATGCCGGTGGGCATTCCCAGTCGTTCTTGGCCGTCGTGAATCATCAAGGACTCTCTCACGTCGAGGGGGAGGGAGCAGTCTAGCTGATGCTCCAATTCGTTGAGATCGTTGTCTGTGCAGCCCTCGCAGAGCTGATCCCATAGCTCAGGATAGTGCTCTTCGGCCCATGAGTCGATCTTCTTCCACGAGTGGGAAACTGGAGGAGGAGGGGGGGAGCCGTCCTGAAAGGACTGCATGGGGACATCTCCGGGACTTTGCAGCTCGAAGCCATCCACCTGGCTCTCGCGCCGGGCAGATTGAGACCTCAGACCTGGAGAGTAGGGCGCTGATGGGTTGGGGCTGGTTGGGGTGTAGGGCATGCCACCGCCTTGGTAGCTGTTCTCGCGGGAGAATCTGTTGTAGTCTTCTGTGAAGGGGGAGGAGACATCGGCGCGGGATTCGGAGGCGGTCGCAACGGAGGTGAGTATTCCACTCTGGCGGTTCAGAGGAACGTGTCGACCGGTTCGGTGGGGGGAGTCAATGGTAGAGTCTGAGATGCGTCAGTTTGATCAGAAGACAAAACCCCATTCTGCCAAGTTATTTCAAACGTACGTCGGTCGTAGCTGGTCAGGTCGTGCCAGAGAGAGCGGAAAGCCGCACCGAACCTGTCATCGGAAGGTTAGTGTCTCGGCCCTCCTTTGCGTCCCAAGAAAAAGGGGACTGAACGGTGCAAGAAGGATTGGCTGTCAACATACGAAGACGCCATGATTGGCGATGGGGCCCCTGGCCTGATTGACAAAACAATGATCCTGATCCGGGTGGTAAAAAAAAATAAAAATCAAGACGCGATCGGCCGGTTGCGGTTGTGCGAAGGTGAAGAAAGGGCAGCGAAGGTCGGGGTGTTGAAGAAAGTTGATTTACCCCCTTTGATCGCTGGCGTTTAAGTTAGGGGTAACGGCCGAATCGTCAAAGACAGGAGAGAAATGTCCTTGATGGGGGTTCCCTAAGGGTGATGATTTAGGGGGGGTGAGAGAATGCTTGACAACGACAAATTGTTGACTCGTAACAGAGTGAATGGAGGCGAGGGCGGCACAGAGCGCGAGGGTGAAGACTAGGTGGGCAGTAAATCGGGAGTTGCGAGAGGAAGTATGGTTCCGAAGAAGCGCAGTCAGGTCAGGGGCGGGTCGCGAGGGTTGGATTGTGTGTTTATGTCTGACGGGGCGTGGAATTTTTAGAGTTGGAGACGATGGCGTAGTGAGCCCGTCGCGCTTCCACAGTGCCTAGTCGGGGGGGAGGGAGGGTGAGGAGGATTGGATAAGGGCAAGCGCAGCGGTAGCTCCCAGTGCGACGTAGCGGAAAGCGGTGCAGTAGCTAGCTGTACCTTGGTGCCTTAAAGTCCGCCTGGTACCTAGATTCATACACTTTGTACTCTGTACGGATACTTAGGTAGGTAGATGGACTAGCAGAACAGGGCCAAAGATGATGAGGTGGACGACGTTCTGTTGTTGTGGTCCAGTCCTTGAGTCTACTACCTGGGTATAGTGGGTAGCAGCGTGGTTTGTGGTACTATGTACTCCGGGGGGGAAGGAAGGGGGCCCCAGTATCAGCGCCGCCCCCTTCGAGAGCCAGAGAGAGAGAGAGAGGCGAGGAAGGGACGGTGGGCGTGGAAAAGGGAGAGGGGAGGGGGAAGGGAGGTCGAGTGAAAGTGTGGGACCTTCAGAACGGTTTAGGAGAGAAGAGGGGACCCCTGGTCTCTCCTTTCTCATAATAAAAACACTAACCGGTGCCTTCCTTGTCGAAGTGAGCAGGAAAGACTAAAATCCAGCCAACAAAAAGCAAGCAGTGCAGCGGGCGATCCCAGACAACAGACAAGAGACAGTGAGAGACAAGCCGAGGTGAGGGTAAGGTGAGGGACTGAGACTTTGGCGGCGCAACAGCGAGCGAGTGTCGATGTGGTCGGTGATGACAGCGAGAGTAGGTTGACGTGAGGCCAGGCGACGGCAGAAGGGGAGATGAGAAACAAAAACCAGGGGGGGAAGTAGGCAGCAACGTCAACATGGACGATGATGATAAGCCTGGTTGGATCTTCAAATGCGACTACGTGTATTCGTACCTATGTCGGAGTGCATTGCATGCAGATACGCTTTCGTCACAATCAGAGATACGTAGCTGCGGTACAGAGACAGTTGTCGAGGTACGGGTATAAACTAGCTAGTACACCCTTGCTCCTACTTTAGCAAAAGCCTTGGTCAAGTCACTGTAACAGCGGTATGATAATGGCCAAGCAGGGTAGGATTGTCACTTTAGGATTAGGGGGGGATAGGACGGGCGCCATATCTTTCACCTTTCGCCCATCATCCGCAATCTGGTAAACTAGCAGAAAGGGGGACTCTGTTGTTCACGTATTATGTGGGTGTTGGTCTTCCATGATTCAATATCAATAGGTAGACGACCTTGACATCGTTATTCAGGGCCCGGACCTATTACGCAGTATGAGGAAGGGGTGGGTGGGTTGGTTGGATGAAAAGGAATTAATTGGGTTCCCTCCTTTACCGTCTTTTTGGAGGATGAGGAGGGGAAGGAGTCTTTGGTCTGAATGTAGATTCTCATAGGCAGACAGTGCCGAAATACTCATGTCCAGAAATTGCCGAGGGGGGGGCACAGGCACAATAATAGGAGGCAGGGGCGACCGGGCGTGCAAAGGCCGCTAAAGAGGACGCGGGCGAGAGTGGGTGCTCAAGGTCATGGTGAGGTGGTGTCGTCGCGGCTCAGAAACGGCGCTGGTCACCTACATAGTACTGCTGTTGCTGCTGAGACCCCTGACTAATGGAATTAGCAGTAGGAGCCGATAGAGAGGTACTTTGGGATCCCCACCGACGTCCCGCAGCATGGAGTAACCGTCTAAGACGCCACACACGACAGCCCGTCTCTTTTCGTCCCGCTGCATCGACTGGAGGAAGCCCCAGGCCAGTCAGCAGGAGGAGGGGTCCTCATCCGTTGATGATCTCAGTATCCGTTCAGATGGCTGCTGCCTCCAGGCCCTTCTCGTTCCCACGTCTCGACCGTGGCATTCAGGTCGCATACACTACACCAGTCCGTTCAAACGCGGACCGTTGTCCATCAGACAGGAGCATAAACCGCAATTAGATAGGGGACTCGTTTCCCCTCCCGAGCGCATGCGATTCTCATTTCCAGCAGGTTTGGTTCAGGTGTCCACCCCCTGGACCGCATCAATTGTCCTCATCTCCAACTCTGATTACGGGAGATGGGGGTGCTTCATGTACTGTACCGCCTCCCAAAAAAAAGCTCCACGGAACATGCCTTGCCTAGCCCTTTCCATTTGATACATGTGCTAGTTCCAAGCCCCGAGGGGTCTCTGGACCCAAGGTCTCGGACATGGGGAGGCAGATGCATACGTGTAGACCAAGAAACGAGCACACACAAAGAACCAAGGAAAACCCGTCTTCCAGGTGGGTTCCACGAACCGGTCAAAAGAGGAGAAACATTCCGCGTCGACAGTCAACCGTTACCTCCACTGGCGGCCGTCCGAAACAAAACCTGGGCCGGCGAAGCCTTGTGTCTGATGGTCGCTCTTCACTCTCCCCTTCTCTCTCTGTTTGATTGATTGCTAGCTTGCCTTGTCTTGCTACTTCACGGGCCAACTGAAAAGGAGGATCTTGAAACATGCAGGGCCCGATGAGTGCCTCCCCTCCACACTAGGACGTTTCCGAAGAGCTCTCTGGGTCAAGCAAATACCTTCATTTGAGTTCCATGCTGTACTTGGTTCTAGCGGCAGAAGTGCAATTCACCTAGGTCGAAGTGCGAGGTGCACGCTATCGCAGAGGTAAAGTAAGGCCTGTGCAACGACGGCAGCTAGGTGGAGCGCGTGGGAGCAGATGCAGATGCAGAGCGAGGCGCGCCGCTAGAGGTTGTTGTTCTGCATTAGGGACGTCACCCCGTCGTTGCGCACGGCGACCAGCAGCCAACGGTCGTGAACGCCGGCGGCGGCTGCACGCTACCTCGATCGAGCTATTCGCAAGCTCGATGAGGAGGGAAGCCAGTCCACTGAGAAGCGAGGAACAAGTTGTGCTTCACTAGCACTAGCGCCAAAGACATGAGAGGCGGCGGCAGTTTCGTGTGACACCTGCTCTCCGCCATTCGACTGGTCAAACGTTTCTCGGTCTTTTATCTTTTCTTCTTCTTCTTCTTCTTCGCTTTCTGTCCTGTACACTGTACACATAGGTACCTGCATCGGCACAGCTTCTCTGCGCTATTTTCGTTGCTTGAGTCGTTCGGTCCTCCCCGTTGCCACATTCCCCAACCGCTTGAGGCCTAGCGCGCGGCTTTCGAGCTGCTGTGCTGTCTGTCCGAACTTTCAGCTGGCAATCGTCTGCTGAGAGAGGCACCTGAGGGGTAGGGGTAGGGGCGGCGGCAGTGGTTTGCGCCCGTGTGCGTACGGGCGGCCAAATAAATCCGCGACGTCCAACGGCCAACCCGGCATAAACACATTCAATGATGATTGCTGTGATATCTATTCCTGGCTGTCCCCTCCCCTCCCCTCCGCCCTTTCTCTTCGCATTAGGGAGCATCCAGCTTGGTGGTTCTCGCCTTGGAATACCACGTGTCATCTCAAGTCTACGTTGTACAAGTGGACGGCTGAGGCTTTACTCTCTGCCTTCTCTTTGCGCACACACACGATCAGATGCTTTATTGCTGTTACCCATGTCCCCGATGAACCGTGGTCAATTGAACCCCTTGTTGGATCGGCTTTCGTCCCGCGTCCACCTGCCGCTTGTTGATCGACAGGAAAGGGGGGCCCACTCCATTTGATATCCTGCTGGGCTGCGGGATCCCCGATACCCAAGGCGCAGATCCAATTCGCACAAGTCATTACTCGTTAGTCGTTGCGTTGGGGTTGATTTCCGGTGGCGAAGGTCTCCAGCCCATAATTCGGTCCCGTCGATGCAAATCTCTATCCATTCGTGGTCTTTTCTTTTTCAAGTTCCTTGGTGCGATCGACATGATGCCGTTCGTCCTTGTACTTTAAAGAAACGCGCTTATACCTGCACTTGCATCGACACGGGTCTTCCAGATAAGCAGATGGGCGAATCGTCATGTCTCCGGGGGCTTTCTCGAATCGAGGCAGCAGCTCGCTTCCCTGATTGCTTGATATTACCCAGTCTTGGGGCACTTCGTCAACAATACATGCACACTTAGATCGCTAGAGTGACTAATCGCCACCCTCCCCGGGCTTTTTCTGTTCAGCTTCACAGCAACTCCATGACTCCCGTCATGAAACGGAGAGCGACGTCGTCAGCTCCGGACACTCGTCATGTCGAAAATTCGAGAACGGCCAACGACATGCGGTGCGATTTGGGTTTGGCTTAAGCTTCGATTCGCCCCACATGGTGCCACTGCTCATTTGCCGTTCCCATCGCCGTTGGCTTTCCAGCTGGAATGCCCGAAATCCTTCCTTGGGCTCACAAACTAACCCGCCTGGCCCGCTTGAAAGCTTTGCTTGGGGTTGCTTGGCCATGTACCAGCCGTTGCGTTAAGCCTTCTTCCTCCACGGCTGAGCGGCTGGCTGAACCCACACACACACAAGCTTTTGATGTTGCCTGTATTGGCTCCAACATCAGGCAAGCTCCATACGAGAGCCCTCTATATGTTTTTACTGCCAAGATGAATAATCCCGACCAATCGCGAGCATATGTAAAGGCGGGTGCATGGAGGCCCAGGTATACTGTTGCGAGAAGAAGCACCGTGTCCCTCGCCGTCGAAACGCACAATTAGGGTCCATACACTCTAACTCGCGTCTCGAGGCTCGTCGTCGAGCTGCGGGATTGCTAACGGAGCCACACGCCGCAGCCCAGGCACAGACAAGGCCGCCCCCGAACAGGGTCAGGTTTGCAGCCCTTTCGAGCGCCATTGCCTCCCTGCAGAAGAAAGAAGTCTCTTGAGGATGCGCGGAAAGCGGACGCAGCCGCAGTCGCACCGTCGAAACTGGCCGAGCGCAGTCATGCGGGAACATCCAATGTCGCTGCACGGCCGAGCGGGCAATCATAGCCCGCCCGGTTTTGGAGAGCTGTCGAGGCAGGACAGCCCTACGAGAGACCGACTTTGGACGAATACGCTCTGTAACGTCACGTGTATGAGTTGAGACGACGTTCCGCTCGGAGAGTTCTCTTGCAAGCTGCAACGAGTTCGTTCCGATGTGCCCTTTCTCCTGTGAACGTTCCCAAGGTCTGTTCGCCGCCCGTTCTCTCGGCCGTCCCGACACATCTGTTTGACCCTAGACCAGGCGTCTCACGAACAGCCTCATCTAGGCTGTACTGAAGCAGCGCAGGTTTGTCGAAAGAGAATAAACCGAATGCGAAATATTTGGGCGTGCATGCATCGCGACTTTGTCAAGGACGGCGTTGCGAACGCCAGCACAGTCTTTGGCCTCGACGCAGCGCAGCATGAGTGGTCTTGTCGTTCTCAGCTCTCGGACGCGGAGCACGGAATAGGGAACAAAGTAGCAGCTTCAGCTTCCATGGAGCTTTGGTCGAACGCCGTCCTCTGAAGTAACCCTCGAGCCATGGAGAGAGCAAACCAGCAGCGCGCTCTCATGCACTGTAGTATCTTCCACCACATATCTCCTCCATAAAGACACCTGTAGATGACACCCTCTGTCAGCAACGGCCGCAGGCGACTAACAAGTTTTTTCGTTTTTCTGTTGTTGTTGGAACGAGCCCACCCCCGAAAGGTCGATTTCCCATTCAATCGACGAAGCAAACTCTCACCCGTGATGAGTCGGATGATGAACTTGGCGACAACGCCGAACAGGCGCGCTGAAGCCGCCAGAGAGCCGGCCGTCCCGCGACGACCTCCCCCCCTTTCCCCGGATCATGGTGTCATAGATCGCCAGCCAACAGCCCACGCGCCGCACCTATGAGAGGGCGTCGCCGCGCCCAGAGCTCGCCGCTGACCTCTCGTCCCGAGTTCGGGGCGGCGTATAGGGAAGGCCGTCGATAAGGTGTCGACGAGGTGGCGACGAACGCGACGGCGCAGGGCGCGCCCAATGGCTGCCCGCGGAGAGCAAGTCGCGGCTTCGTTTCAAATCCCGCCTGCAGGAGCCTCACACCCTCCTCGGCCGACGTGCAGTTCGGCATATGCAGCTTGACGCGGCGGCGGCGAACCAGTAGCTAATCGCAGCGGATGGGGGAGGAGTTAGGAGTTCACAGGTTCAGGAGTCTCGTAACGAAGGAAGGTGTCTAAATCGTAACCAATGCGGGTATCTCTATTGCAGTGAATCCAATGCTAAACTGAAAACAACCTCCCCCCCCCCTTTCGGCTGATGGACTCGTCACCCCGCTTCCCTCCACGTTATGTGGGTGCACGCCATTTAAGCCACCGACGACGTGTCGGTGTCGGGCTTGTGAGCCTCCAACATCAAGGCCTTGTACCTGCCCTGTAGGACCTCCTTCGGCAGAAGATGCAGAATCTCGTTCCGCAGCCGCTTCTTGTCGAACGGCAGCTTCTCCAGCTTAATCGCTTCCAAAATGTAGCTCACCACCGTGTTCGTCTGCAGCGGCGGGTCCCGCAGGATGTTTGCGATGGCGTCGGGCGTGAGATCCGCGTTGCTCCTCCAGATGTAGTATGACCGCACGGCGGACGGCGTGGCGCGCAGAGTTCTGATTGTGGCGCGGTACCTGGCCAGTTGTTCGTCCGCAGAAGCGACCCTGGGGTCTTTCTGGCGTTGGCGGGGAGGGACGGCCGGCGCGGCCTTAATGCTTTCGGCAATCGACTGTCCTCCGCCTTCAGGCTCGATTTCGAGACTCTCTTTGATGGCCTCGACATGCTTGTGTGACAGGGCTGGAGTTGTCCCGCGGTCGTCGGAATCAACAGCCTCCGCGCTGTCGTCTGCCACCGCTATGAATTGTCCGTCCGCAAGCCGAATAGCTAGGTTGAGATCGGCGTCGTGCGGCCGTGGCGGGGTGGGGTTGAGGCTCTCACGTTTTCCCTCGAGGACGTGGTACAGTTGGAAGCCGGCATACGCATCCGAGGCGGAGTCTAGATAAGGTTAGCAAGAGGCACAATTAGAAACAAATCCACAAAAATACTCACACATGAGCTGGCTCATATTGAGGGGCTGCGACCAGTCGCTCGATCGGACGTCAGACCCCTTGAACATGGGCAACCCCAAGTGTTCCTGGACCAGCAAGGCAAGAGTCACCAGCCTCTTGTTAATCAGGTCCACCCGTCCATTCTTCGAGTATTTGATGAGTTTGTGCAGATGACTGAGCTCGAAGATGCCCTTCGTGTCGACGCCCAGGTGGGTCCGCATCCGCGTGCAGTCTCCCTTGATAGCCACGCCGACCTTCTTCACGTCGGCGTTTTCCATAATCCTACGGAAAGTCGGCGCGACAAAGTCGTCGTTGGGAAATAACGCGACGTGGAAGAGGGCGACCCGGCTCTCGTTGGCAATCTGGATCAAGGAGACATTCTTCTTCGGGCCCGAATCCTTCCTGGCATCCGGGAACCATTCGAGATCGACCCCGAGCACCTTGTCTTCTACGAAGTACTGGCACACCCTCTCCATCGTGTGCTTGCTTTTGCAGTAGTGGACCTTGACCTTTTTCTCGACCCCATCCTCAGGAGGACCTCGGTAGAGTGTGTATGACCAGAACGACTTCGCAGACTCCTTCGCCGCGCTCTGGGCTTCGCGGAAATCCTTGAGAGAGACTTTATAGTCCAAGCTCGTGCGGGGAGGCTCGACAGGCCCTGTGTCCTCGGTGCTCACGGCTGCACCCCCGTTCTCTTTCATGACACCGTTAATGCCTGATGTAGATGGGTGACTGATGGGCGTCGTGTCCAACGCCTCTTGGTACTCCGGAGGCGTAGAGAAAGATGCGTCATCGTCTGATTCGACAAACTCGTCGTCTGATCTCGCTGCTGCTGCTGCATTGGTCTGGCCGGCGGCTGGCCTGGTTGTATGTAGAGAACGTAGCATGTCGACCCGCGGGTGCGACGTCCCTTCTTGCCTCGCCGGGGCAAACGCGATGCCATGGCCGGGGTTCCAGAGCTTGCGGTAGGAGGAGGGATACATGGTCAATTTGGAGCGTCTGTGGGTTGTGACAGCGTTAGTCAAGAGCGAAGAGTGAACGGGACGAGGAAGCGACACACGTGTGAAGGAGCGGCTGCGGTAGCGAACGGGATTGATATAGTATAGAGCTGCTGAGTCTAGGAAGGTCTATCACCGCCGCTCGCGGGTACCGTAGAGCCAGTGAAGCGCCATATTTGCCACCGGGCATTGGCGCGACAAGTGAAGAACGGGGATTCTTCAGGCAGACGCGTCGGGTGAGCGATGGAGGGGTTCAATTAAAGCAAAGCTTAGAGTGATTCTTGACGCGGAAGACGGGAAGCTCAGCGGTGAGAAGCTTAGTCATCAATAGGTGGTCGCGCAGTCACCTGACATCGCTCCTACGTTCACCCCTCTGTACCATGTGCACGGCGTCCATCATCTCAAGCCTCGAGAACGAATTGGCCGCCGACAAGAATCTCAGTACAGAAACCGGCATCGACGCTTTTTGACGAAACTAATCCCGGCAAACCCTCAAGGAGGAAATCGAAGAGCGGAACCATCGTGCATCTGCCCCAGTATACGAAATTTGAACGGCAAAATGGCGTCACAACTCCTCCCTTTGGGTGAGTGGGTGAGCCGATATGTCTACAGTGCAGTAGCTGACCAGCTCAGAACTCATCGACAAGTGTGTTGGATCGAGGATTTGGGTTGTCATGAAGGGCGACAAGGGTATGATGATCACATCCGGACTCAGGCAATGCTGACACTAATTTGGTGGGACGAGCAGAGTTCAGCGGCACACTCCTCGGGTTCGATGACTACGTCAGTAAGTGAACTTCAGGCTCAATTTCATCACTCGTTGGAAATAGCACTGACGAGATCATAGACATGGTGCTGGAGGATGTCACAGAATTGTAGGTGGTCGCTCTTTGTGAGATGGAGATACCCCTGCTAACCCCAGGCCAGCGACTACTCGGGGAACCACACGAAGCTGCCCAAGATTCTTCTGAACGGCAACAACATCTGCATGGTAGGATCAACGCATCCTTTGGAGTTTCTCTTGAAAAGCTAACAGGACAACAGCTTATTCCTGGAGGAGAGGGACCAGTGAACGCATGAGGCACACTTGGGCAAGAAACGGCATTGGGTTAGGAGCAAACTTTCAGCTTATAGAAAGGTCTCAGGCAACGCATTTGAATCCTACGGAGGACAAGATCTGCCGCGCAGGAGCCATTCGCACGGAACATCCGAACGGAACGCAGCACGAGAGCCGGCTTCGGGTAGACCCAGCAGTCAGAGCTTTCTTCACGAAGCAGAACCACGTAGGGACTGGACATGACCTGTCGTAAATGTCACAGAGGAGGCCTCGGGGCACAGCGTAGTTAATGATGTAATTCGCAAAGATTAGCTTCTTTTCATCTGGGAGCTATCTTCCATCGTCCCAGGGCCGCGAGACAAATCTACCAATGCGAAAACCAGTTGTGACGGTGTCCCCCATGCCAACTTTTGGTATCAGACCGCTATTCCTCGGTGACCATGTCCACCCCAAACGCCGACAAAAATAAATCCAACGAGTCGTAAACTCATTCATGGTACGAGAGCAGGGCTCCATTTACTGACCCTGCTGGTTGGAGCGGCCCGCCTCGACCATACGACGAAGTTCAAATTCACGAGTGAACTCGCGGCTCAGGTGGGACAGGTCCTGCATCAGCTTTTTGATGACCTGGACGAGTGCCTCTTTGGCGGTGATCGAACCATCCGTCTGGACACGAATGAACATCTCGGGAACATTAGGATGAGCAACTGTAGACAATAATCAGTTTATGTGGTCCCTTGGGGGGTTGTGTGACGCACTCTTGTAGCCTGCCATAAGGACATTCTTGTGCATCTTCAAGTGCTCGGACAGAAGGTTGCCAAGGGTGTGGTCCTCCTTCTTGATTATGAAGTCGGAAGTATTGGACATGCCTATACGCTGTTCAGCTCATCCGAGGGTCGTATGTTTACCGCGGCAACGGCGTAAGAGACATACCAGAGAAAACCTTCTCCTCGATCTTCTTCTCGCCATCGGCGAGCAGGAAGAGCTCGAAACTGGAGACGGGTTAGCTTAAGGTCCATCTTGTCTTTTTTTTCTTATCCGAGCTAGGCAACTTCGCACGGGATGACGGTAGCCTCTGAAGGACGAGACATGGAGATTTCTGGTATTCAGAAGTGTCGGTGATGATTTGATGTTTGAGATGGTGGTTTATGTTGATGTGGTGATTGCAGTTTTTGTAGGAGGGCAGGGATCTGACGAGGAAATCAAGAGGGAAAAGTGTAGAGAAACGGGAAGGCAAGACGCAGGAAAGCACCCGGTCTGGGAGGACCAGAGGGCGCAGATTACGAAGCCATCGCGAGGCAGCAACCAGGCCCATGAGTAGCCTGACGGATGCCCCTACCGTGTCAAGCCGCAGCGGCTTGGTAGTCCTGACATATCGACCTGCCAAACTACGGTATTCCCAACGACCAACAGAGTTTCATGATGCTAACTTTGACTTACCGATCAGGCGCGTTCATCTTAGCGAATTAACAGGTGGAATGGTGAGGTTAAGTGAGTGATTATGTTTGAGGACGAATGTAAAGAAGATGCAAAGAAGATGCGCAGTCAAAAAGGATCGCAGTACCAGGGACCAATGAGATCCTCAGAGATTTGTGAGTGTGTTTTGGCGCCTTGTATTGTTCCCGGAATTCACGCTCTTGGTGGTTGTTGCGACTTTTTGTACAATGGCGTTGAGGGATGATAGATGGTTGATGAGTGAAGTAGGCGGCGGGTTGGGAGTGCTCGAGGTCGATAGACAAAAGGTGGAAGTCATTAGTGGATCCACCAAGGTGAAGATGGGTGGGCTGCGCCACACATATCCAACGTGGCGGTGCACTCATATGTAGCATAGCAGCTGCTTTACAGAAACCATCAAGGGACCACCAGGGTTACGCCGTTCACCAATCTTCTCGCTTTAGCATACTAATGGGACATTGCAGCATGTTTTTTGGAAGTTCAAAGTCTATTGCTAAGTATGCATTCTGCAGAACTATAAACGTGGCGATGAGCCGTCTGTTCTTCAGTCTATTTACAAGCCCACGCTCATATGATGACCGACTAATGCTGTTAAAACCTCTTGAAAGACTGAGAAGAAAAAGGAGAACCCGCTGGAATCCATGCAATGACTACCCAAAGCTTTTCAGCCAGCACTTTGATCATACAAAAAGAATTGGTGATTGTGTGCGCTTCCGCCACAGCCTCCATACCAACTTAGTGCCCCCTGCGGTCACAGTATGCTGGAGGGGTAGGCTCACTAGAACCGCCAGCCCAGCTGTAGACAGTCAAAGTAGTGGTATATGCCATGGCAATGAACCCAAGGGCACAGAGCACAAGATCAGAAATTTTCCAAAGTCTATTCTTTGCGACCGCCTTATAGTGGAGCAGGGGCTATTTGCTGGTTAGCAAGGGCAAATACCTTGAGGATTTTGTCCATGGATGGACTTACCGGGTAGATGTAGACGAGGGGGATGCAAGCGAAGTTGCCGACAAGGGCAACAAACTTGTCCAGGTCATCTGCGCCACCCCACGCAATGACTGCACAGAGAATGACAAAGAAGAAACGGTATAGGTTCTTCTGCCATTTGATGTAAGGGTTGTACTTTCCGCTCTTGGTGAACAAAGCATTCTCAGTAATCTTAATGGCAGGGAAAAGCTGCAGCGGGATCGACAACATGATGGCAATGGAGTAGAGGAACTGGACGCTGTTGACCATCTTGTTGTCCTGAGGCATGTTGAGCAACACCACGGTCTCCGTCTTGGATCCGTACGCGGCGTAGGAGATGGCACCCATGCCGATGAAGATGACCGAGATGATGATCATGACCGCCAGCATGACGCCAGGGAACTTCTTGGGGTTCTTCATCGACTCCTGAATGGGGATGATGAGTCCGATTCCTTCAAAGGTGAAGATGGCGGTGCCTATGAACAAGGTCCAGTCGTTGCGGTTGAACATGATGATGTCCGCCAAGCCGTTGGTGCTCAAGGTAAGAATGTCGTAGTAGAGCAAATAGGCCAGCCCGAGCAGAATGAAGGCATCCGCGATCAGAGCAGTAAAGCTCAGCTTCTCAATGTCTCGCAGAAGAGAGAAGGGCAGGAAGACTAGGACCTGCAAGAGGATCAACCACTTGACGGGGATGTTCGATTTGCAGTCAGATACCGCCAAGATGACGGCCTGCAGATTTTCCGACGTAAAGACCATGTACGCAGCGACAAATCCGATCTGACTTATGACGATAGACGTGAGAATAGTGCCCCTCATCCACTTGCCGTAGAGGATGCCACCAAGGTCACCAAAAGATCCCTCGACCTTGAGACGAGTCGTGACCAGAAGCACGAAGCAGTAGTAGCTCAGCGCAGCCACACCCAGCAAGACGGCGTTGCTGAAGGCCATACCACCATTCAGGTAAGCTCGAGGCAGGAAGAGGACTCCAGTACCAACAAAAGACTTGAGCAACAGGAGCGCAGCGCTCATCGGACTGTTCTTCCCACTTCCTCCACGTTGTCTCCGTCTCCTTCGGTGACGTGATGGCGTCAGCAGCGCACTGTCCTCCATAGGCTCTCGGTCGTCTTCGCTGTCCTCGCCGCTGTCGTAGTAATCGTCGCCGCCGGAGGAGAAGTATTCGCCAGGCCTGAGCGCCTCGTCGTCCTCTTCCAACTCCTCACCTGCAAAGTGGCCGTAGATTGTGAGAAACTCGAGGAAGCTTGACGTGAGCAGTCGGGGTTGAGAGCCATCGCCTGCTTCGCCACGCTCGCCGCCATCTCGGACCGTGGAGGGGCTCCTAGCCGCACGACGCAGGTAGTTGCGACGGAAACCTCCGGGGACCTTGATGGCGTTGATATCGAGAATATCGGTCTCCGGATCGGGGCGGGAGATGCTGAAGCTCTTGCTGCGCTGCATCTTGTTTCGAGCCTCGGCCTCTTCGGTCCACTTGTAGATGCCTCGAGTCACGTCTCCGCCCTGCAGCCGCAAACTCGAGAATTCGTCCTCGTTCAGGCCAGTCTCGGTATCCGTATCCGCCGCCTGTTTGCCTTTCAACCCATCGCGCATACTGGACTCGTCGGAGTTGGCGTCGGTAGGCTGGACCAGATGCCTCTTGACCACTTCGGGGTCTTCGTAGGCACCGACGCTGACATTGCGAGAGCGGGAGTCGAATGAGCCATAATTGGTCATGGGTGTGCTCGAGAGCTGAGCACCAGCGGCAGTGGGAGACAGAGGTCTTGCCGGGGGAGGAGTAGCAGTGCGCACCGGAGGAGTGCCGTGTCTCGGGGGGGAGGCACCCAGAGAGTTGGAAAGCGCCGCGGCCAGGGCCGAGACGCCGGGCCCTTGAACACTTGAAGGAGCGGCACCAGCCAGCGGGGCGAGGCTGGCCGTCTCGCTGTTGTCGCCTAGCCTGCTCGATCCCGGGCCGACGAAGCGGCCTGCCTGCGGAGTGCCATACTGCTGAGACGGGACGGGCGAAGCCAGTCGAGCGGTGGCGTCTGCTCTGGGAAGAGAGCCAAATTGTCGAGAGGGAGAGTCGGCTCTAGGGATACTCAGCGGATCTCTTGAAGGAGATGCCATGATCCTGTTTGGTCAAGCTGTCGGGAGACTATCGGATGCCAGTGTGGGGAATGTCGAGGAGTATTCAAGCACGCCGTCGCAGGCTCCGATCTGGAGACAAGAAGAGTTAGCAGCGCGTCATGGGAAGCAGAAGACGTGCTGGAGGAAGGGAATTTGATGACGGGAGAAGGTGGTGACGGTTGAAGTACGGAGGGCGTTTACCTGGGACTCAGTTGTAAGACAGCTGACGAGATCAATTGCAGCGCACGGCTCAGTAGGTGTGTGTTTGAAGCTGTTGTTACTGGGAACCCGTGATAAGGACGCCGCTTCCTATGCGGGTCGGGTGACCTAATCTGGCAGGTCTGGAGGGCCAGTGGCTCACACTGATAGTGTCGGGTATGTGCACCACATAATCCAGGGTGCCTACCTATCTACCGAGTACCTATCGGCGCTGTCTGCTATGGGTGTAGGGTGGTGCTGCTACCTGGCATCCTACCTAGTGTACCGTACCTGCCTACCTAGTTTACCAAGGTAGGTACGAGTAGGTATGTGAGACGGGGCTATGTGGCTCTTGGAAGCGTACCACATGTGCTATGTCTTCTTGCCGAAACCCGCCTCAGGAGCTCTCGGGCCTATCAGCCTTTCTCCAGGACACCACCACCACCATCTTGCTGTGCCAATGCTATCCGACCCAAACCGATCGAGGTGACCACTCACTCTCTCTCTCTCTCTCTCTCTCTCTCTCTCTCCCTCCTTCTTCAACTCTTCACACCGCGACTTTGACTTACAAGCACCAGCCACCTTCACACACCACGCTAGGCTAGGCAATATCATCCATGTAGGCTCGCGGGTATGATGTGACGGGATCTCTCTGCTTCCTTGATCCGGCACATGATAAAAGACGTTTCTTCAAAACAGGTGTCTGCTTGCTTGTCGGCCATCCTCCGACGGTTCTTGGGTTCATCAAACGCGACGCGATGGACATGGCTCCCCGATCCCACTCGGAATCGACCGAGTATTGCCAGCGCACATGGTCAAAAAGCCCAGGTTCCAGCGGATCTTGCTAGCTTAGCTAAGGTCCTGGATGGGTCACCAAGGGAAGCGAGCGGCCATCATTGGGGGGCTGTATGCACCTTCCGCCTCACTCGCTGCACATGCTCCAAAGGTACAGCGAAAGAGAGTGGGGGGCTGACGCTAACAATCCCGGCTGCTCAATCACGTTCAATACGGTGTGACCTCAAC
Organism: Colletotrichum cereale; assembly: GCA_034509685.1. Taxonomy (NCBI): domain Eukaryota; kingdom Fungi; phylum Ascomycota; class Sordariomycetes; order Glomerellales; family Glomerellaceae; genus Colletotrichum; species Colletotrichum cereale. The sequence continues at coordinate 36,335 of JASUDE010000107.1, read as the reverse complement.
CACGCCCGCGACGAGCCCTCTTCAGCGGCTTGGTGGGCGGGGGCCGCGCGCATGGAGCGGGTAGGTGGGAAACCTCGTACCTACGCAGTATCGCTTCTGTGTATCCGGTGCGTGTACGGAGTACGGAACTCAAGACACCCTTCACCTCTCACATTGAAACCCTCGTCGAGTCATGGACTGTATCGACGTTAAGCAGCCCCATGCCAGATAAGCCACGCCACGCCACGCCACGCAACCCAGGCCTACCACGGTAACACCAGCCAATATTCCGGACTGGTATCGTTGATCTACTTGAAATCTCCAGCTTTGCCGCCGTCATGCGCTTGAGTCAAACGACAGGTTTCCCTTTCTTATTTTCGGAGCAGCAAGCCGGCAGTCAGCCCTCTCTAGCAAGCATCGGATGGACCAACGTCGACCCAGATTGTCAGCGTTTGAGGCTTATTTCCCTTGTCGCTATTGCTCTCGCGTTGGCCAGTGGTGCCCAACTTACGAGACGATATCGTCATGAAAGCTGTCGGACAAACCCGTTGTCGATATGATTGCCGCACAAAATCACATTTCGATTCCGCGGAGTCTACCTGCCTAGTCCTTTGACACAAGGTAAGAAGGTAGGTAGCGAATCTCATTGTCAATCACCAACCATTTAAAAACCACCGCCGCCAATCATGTGTACTGTCTACCCGGTCAGAACGGTCCGGATGACGTCGGTCTGGCTTCTTCCTCCGGGCTTGTCGTCTGCATCTCGCTGCATCTTGTTGCGTCTTTTGAATCTTGGAGCTTGGTAGTGTGAGTGGACCACCAGTAACACAGCGCGACAGGCTGGAGGAGCATATCACAACTTTCCAATCGGCACGCGGGGTAATATTGGAGAGAGAGGCTTGCATTGGATCGGCCCCCAGGCGTCACCCTCGCTCGTAGAAACTGTGAACCCTGAAAACGAGACGGTAAGAGAAGACGCGAGACATGCGCCGGGCCAGCTAGATGCCTGTGCGGCCCGCCCATCTTTCAGTTAGGCAATCCTCCTACTGGTCGCCATTGATCAACCGCCGCCATTGTTCAACCACGTTTGGACGTTCTGGGAACTGGTCGAATAAACCCGAAGCCATCATTGCACACCGGTGCAATTGCGCGCGGGGATTTATACTGGGACTCTCCCACCTCTTGACTTCCTCATCCAACCCAATTCCACATCAGTGACCCTCCGCACTGTCGACTCTTCGCTGTTGTTCGACCACGGGCCAGAAAACCATCCAAAAGAAAGAAAGAGAGAGTGAGAGAGAGTGTGAGAGAGAGTGAGAGAGAGTGAGAGAGAGTAAGAGAGAGTAAGAGAGAGAGAGAGAGAGAGATAGGGGAGCTTAGAGGCGGCGTTTATCCTTATTTGGGCAGAGTTTCGCAGCGCTGTGCCCGACGGAAGACGGCCACATTTTTGCCCAACACGCCTTCCGCCATGGGTGGTGACGACACAAGAGCGAGCCTCTCCAGCATGGAGCAGACCAACAGGAAACCAAAGCTGGGAGCTGTGTCGGGTGTTTACATACCCGTCTGCCTCAACATCTTCAGCATCCTCATGTTCCTTCGTTTCGGCTGGATTCTTGGCCAGGTGGGGCTCTTGGGCATGCTTGGTTCGTCGGCGAATAACACAGACGCCCTTCACTGTCTCACCGCGCACTAACACGAACCCTAGGATTACTGGTCACGGCCTACGTTGTGGACTTTCTGACGACCCTCTCGTTGTCTGCTATAGCTTCAAACGGCGAGGTCAAGGGTGGTGGCGCCTACTATGTCATCTCAAGGTCTCTCGGCCCCGAGTTCGGCGGTTCCATTGGGGTGCTGTTCTACCTCGCTCAGGTTCTCAATACTGCCCTCAACGTTGTTGGTCTGGTTGACTGCATCAAATTGAATATCGGAGACTCCTTTCCCCAAGGATACTGGACTGTCTTCCTTCTTCAAGCCTTGGCCTTGCTGCTCTGCACTGGATTGTGCCTGGCCGGAAGCGGCATATTTGCCAAGGCCAGCAATGCGTTGCTTGTCGTGCTCACACTTGCCATCGTCAGCATCCCAATATCTGCCGCCTTCAGATCCCCCTTTCACGATCCCGAGCTCGGCGTGCGCTTCACCGGCTTCAGCGTTGAAACTCTGGTGGACAACTTTGCCCCTCATACAAGGAGCGAGTCGTACAAGGGGCTGGAGACTTTTCGAGAGGTCTTTGCCATCCTGTTCCCCGCAACGTCGGGCATCTTCGCAGGCGCTTCAATGTCGGGAGACCTGCATAACCCCAGCAAAGACATCCCGAAAGGGACTCTCTGGGCGATGATGACCACCTTCATTGCGTACCTGGTTGTAGTATTCTCCATGGCTGCCACCACGACGCATGCCTCGTTTCTCAACAACACCAACATCATCTCGGTCACTAGCCTGTCAAGCCCGCTGATTCTTGCTGGAGAATGCGCCGTCACCTTCTTCTCTGCCGTGATGGGACTGGTAGGGGCCGCCAAACTCATGCAGGCATTGGCCAGGGACAAGCTGCTTCCGGGCCTGTTGCCCTTTTCCCGGGGCACAAGGAGGAACGATGAGCCGGTCCAAGCCATTCTTCTGACATATGCCCTTGCTCAAGTTGCCATGTTCGCCAATCTGAACCAAATCGCAACTCTCATCTCTATGGGATATCAGGTAAGCTGGCATTGCCCTCAAGCACGACCTTGATTATCGAGAAGCTGACGTGGAGCAGATGACCTTCTTTGTCATGAATCTGGCATGTTTTCTACTCAAGATAGGATCGGCCCCCAACTTCAGGCCCGCTTTCAAGTTCTTCAGTTGGGAGACGGCCTTTGCCGGAAGTATCTTGTCTGCGGCGGCCATGTTCTTCGTCGACCAAACCTACGCGGCAACTGCGGTCTGTATGCTTGTCTTCCTCTTCTCCCTGATTCACTACCTCAGCCCACCGAAGCGATGGGGCGATGTGTCGCAGAACCTCATCTACCACCAAGTGAGGAAGTACCTCTTGCGACTACGGCCCGAACACATCAAGTTCTGGAGGCCACAGATCATCCTACTCGTCAACAACCCGAGGACGCAAACCCGGCTGATCCAGTTCTGCAACTCTGTCAAAAAGGGAGGTCTGTACATACTCGGCCATGTCATTGTGACCGACGACTTCAACAGCGGCGTTCACGAAGCGAGGCTCCAGCAGGCGGCGTGGACCAAGTACATCTCGGAATTCTCTCGCATCAAGGCATTCGTGCAACTGACAATGTCCCCTTCCATCACATGGGGCATCCGGAACTTGATTCTGTCAGCCGGCCTGGGGGGTATGCGGCCAAATATTGCCGTTATGGGATTCTACAACATGGACGAGCTCCGGAACTCGGGTCCTTCGGTTCAGGTTCCCAAGCCCCCGGGCCTAGCGACTTCCAACCGCTCCAATCCACCAAAGGCCAAGGAACGACCTACGAGAAGGAGACGAGGTGACACATCGGCACGTCTGATGGACGGCTTCCTCCCTACGGACGTCATCAAGACCGAGGGCCAGATGAGCGCGACCAGCTACATGACCATGTTAGAAGACTTGGCTCTAAGGTATAAGCTCAACGTCGCAATCGGAAAGGGCTTTGAAGAGCTCGAAACCCCGAGCAAGGACCAGACCAACAGCAAGAGACACATTGACCTTTGGCCAATCCAGATGTCGGCAGAGGTCCTGTCAGACGGGAAAAGCGTTCTTACTACCAACTTTGATACATGTAGGACAGTCCATTGGCTATGTCACGAGGTCGCTAACGCAATCGCAGATACTTTGATTCTCCAGCTCGGCCATATCCTCTCCAGCGTCCCCACATGGCAGCGAGCCTACAACGTTCGCGTCATGGTGTTTGTGGAATACGAGAGTGAGGTCGAAGAAGAGAGGGCGCGCGTCAAGGCATTGCTTGACAAGCTGAGGATTGAGGCCGAGGTCGTAGTCTTTTGGCTGGCTTCTGGCCATCTGAACACCTACGAGCTGATCATTAATGGGCAGTCCAGTGACATCGAGTCTCAAATCATGGTACACGACATCCTTAAAGACGAGGAATGGTGGGATGATCTCCAGAGATTCAGGGGCCGGGAGCCGAACTTGGACTCGACCGAAGAGCTCACGTCTTTCGCAAACATGATTGAGTCCACGGCAGGACGCCCTGGTGTATTCAATCCGCATATACCGTTGGAGGATATCGAAAGTGGACGGCGACCAGGCCTAGTGCACTTTGGAGAGATTCCCAGAAAGCCGACGGTATCCAACCTTTCCCGGCTTGGCGTCAGTGTTGGAATCCACACGTCTCACCTGGGAGATGAGGTCTTTGACGAACAGTCCAGCTCCGATGGCGAGATCAGCGAGCGGGAGCAGCCGCCGTCCTGCCTGGACTCCGATTCCGACTTTGAAAATGGCGGCAGCGAGTACAGCGAGGACGAAATGCCCGAGATCGAGGCTTCACGGCGCCCATTGTTGATGGGACGAGGGCGTGGGCGAAGCCAAAGCGAAGACTTGCTCATTGGCCCGGCTAAGCATCAACGTGGTGTGTCGAGCAAGAGCGCTGCACCGGCGACGAACGATTACGGTACGATGGTGTCGCAGGCCAGGGCTGAAGGACAGTTGGGGCCAAGCCACGCGGCGCCTGTCGACAGCGTCTCGGTACCTCCCACTCCGCCAGAGCGACCGTTGCTGGATCGCAACATGACTGCCCGCTCTCTGGGCGGGTCCCGGCCAGCAGGCGTGGGCACATACTCGGATATGACCCAAGGAAGCGCCTCCGGATACGCAACCCCTGCAAGGCCGACTCTCTCTCGCCAGTCGTCTGCGGTACGCTTCTCCAGTCGGCCGATGCCAGAGACGAGGACTGACGTCGAGGGCACATCTGGGCCGACAATCATGTTCGCAGACACTGCGGAAGAGGAGACGCCGAGGGCGGAACGACCCGCATTCTCTCGCCAGTCCTCTACAGGGCGGTTCTCCAGTCGTCCAGTGCCCGAGATGACGGTAACCGTGCCTGAAGAAGAGTCGGAGCTCACCGATACGTTTGCGGAAGCCTCCTGCAAGTCCCGCAAAGCTTCTGTCGCATCCATGCCCGATCCTGGCCATGTTCAGATGGACATGGCGGAACTTGTGGGACGCTACAGACTAGACTCGAGGACCGACGGAAACGGAGAGGGGTCGCCTTACTCAACACAGGGCATTGCACTTTCCTTCAACGATTTGCCGTCTCGGGCGCAGCATGTCATCCTCAACGAGCTCATGCGGCAGAACAGCAAAGACACGGCAGTTTTGTTCACCACCCTGCCCGTGCCCACCGAGGGAACGTGCCAGGATGAGCAGGCAAGCGTTCGGTACCTGTCGGATATCGAGGTTCTATGTCACGAGCTCCCACCAGTCATGTTGGTCCTGAGTAACAACATGACTGTCACGGTTGGGCTCTAATAAGCCGTAGTGGGGAAATGTCTCGAATCCTGCGAGGGATAAACATGGTGAGATCAGGCTACGCGGGGGTGGTTCATACTTTGGCGTTTATTCCCCCCCCCCCTCGCGGTCCGGCTTGGGACGGGGATCATCATCCGGACAAAGGAATGTGGTGGTAAACTTTGCTGAAGGTGCCACATTCCTCCACGTCTTTTGGCCGAAATGAGAAACTATCAGGCCGAGCATTCTTTGTCTCCGTCAGCGGCCGAACCATGATGGCTTTCGCCTGCAACCTTTACAAAGAGTTTCCCTCGACGGTGCATGCGCAGCCCAAACCTTGGCCCTCCAGGTTTTTGCCTTTGCAGGAAGTTTCTACCCGCGAGTCTTTGGAGCCATGAGCATTAAACCCGCCGTCCTGTCGGCACTGCCCTTCTCGTGGGAAATCCCGCAAACCGTCAACATGAACGACCACGGCAGGAAGTTGAGCTGGACCGCGCAGCTGTCACCGTACCTTCGGGGTCTGAAGAAGAAGAAGAACATGATGCCCTCTCCGGAATCACCCAAATCGCCAGAGTCGCCCAAGTCGCCGAGGAACTTCCGGGACGAGGGCTCGGATTTCCGGATCGTCCACACGCCGGACAGACCAGAACGGCCAATCTCAAGGACGGCGATACCAACCGATGAACAATGCATGGAATTCCTCATGTCGCTGCAGAGACAGGAGGAACACAGGAGAGGCAGTATCAAGAGCGGTCTCGAGACGGGGCCATATTCTCCAGGGGACCAGACGGGAGACCGCAGGTACCTCCGGAGCGTAAGGGCCGAGAGCGTACAATTCGAGGAGGCACGACTCGCCAGAACAAACTCGTCTGGCCCGGCCAGGATGGTGGAAGTCGGCAGAAGCTCGACCAAACCAACGCTGGCGACGCCCAGCGTCAGCGATGCGGAATATGATGATGATAGTGACGACGACGACGACGACGACGACAACGAGTCGATTGTCGAGCCCAAAGTGTCCATCCACGCAGCTCTCTCTCCACCACCTACTTTGTACCGCAATCAACCATACCTAGAGGTTCACACGCCAAGAGTCAACACCTCTCGCTGGTCTGACGACAGCATCGAATCTCGCTTATCGTCAAGAGAGCACGACTCCCCTTGCGTCCAGCGGGGCCAGCGGGTAACTCTCCGATCATCGGCCGAGGCATCGTCGTCGCCCACCGTCTTTGGCGATGACTCGCTGGAGCCTTCTACGCCGCCGTCGCCGCTGACGCCGGTCAAGATCCGACCCGCAACGCCGTTCACCGACCCCCATCTTCGGGCCGGGACTGACCCGACTACCCCTCCGCCATCGGACCAAGTCGCTCACCTGATGCACGTCAGCCCGGCGCCGGTGTTGCGGAAGTATTCATGGCGGTCGTCCAGAGACACAATCCTCAACGCCGAGACTCGGGCATCCAAGTGTCCGTCCTGGCCACCCGAGCCGCGGCCCAGAGAAGAGGTCAAGAAGCAGCAGCAGCAGAGCGGTGAGCCGGAGGTCTACGGTGACTGGGCGGATTACTATTTCGAGGACGGCAACTTTTGGGACGAGTACCTGGACGGCGAGTTCGAAGAAGACGAGACGAGGGTGGAAGGGGAAAGCGATGCGGATGACGAGCAAAACGAGCTCGACAACGAAGAGGAGGACCAGGGAGAGGAGAAAGAGGAGGACCAAAAGGACAGGCGGTCAGCCGATGGAGAGGTGTACCCGCGGTACGAGAGCTTCATCGAGGATTACAAGAACAACATTCTGGGTGTCACGGTTACGGAGGCATAGATGAGGCGCAGGTTCGGTTTCTACTGGGTTTACGTCGCTTTCTGTTCTTTTGAGGAGTTCACTGGCCGGACATGATATCTCATTCCCTTTCAGGGGGGTTCATTGGCCTTGGCCTTGGCCTTGTAGCACTACTGTACTGTGTTTTTTTCTTTTCGGCTGCGATTACCCATCGGTTTTTTTTTTTTTGCCACCATATCCATCACTTTTCGGTCTGTTCCAACGGGCGTCACTTGTGTTTCTCTTTGGTAGTTTCTTCTCCCCCACCTTCTGGGTCGGCGAAGCTGGACCGAAGAGGCAGATGAAAGTTAAAACACGAGCTCCAATTCATTTCGATCTCGAGGATAAAAATGCAATTACACTGACGAGACGTGACGGGGTCCCCCCCCCCTCCCTTTGGCATGCTGGTTCCGAGACACTGCCATCCCACCCACCCTGAACAACAAAAATATCTCCCGGCAGTAGAGTAAACAACACCAGCAGTCGCCACAGGTGTCTTTCCTTGACACGCGCTCCGACGCAAGACTCTTGGCAGCCCATGCCCTTTTCGCAACGTCACCCTTGCTACCTATCTCCTCCAGGGTCCCTTTTCAAGGGCACGTAACAGGGTTGTAATAGTCATACATTGTCCGCCGGGGAGAGCTGGTCTTCCCACCCCATCCCCCTTCCTCCTCATGGCCTGGGCTTCTCCTCGTCCTTCCAGTCGGGCGGACCGTCGATGCCCGGGCGGCAGGCGATGCGGGAGAAGTCGCTGTTCTGGCCAAAGTCGCCACAGCTGCCATTGAGCTTGCCCTGCTTCTTGGACTCCTCGCAGATATGCCAGCGCTCGAGGGCGACGCGGCACATGTTGTGGTTCGGGTACTCGCAGCACATCCGGCGCAGCCTCTTGTAGTGACCCCCGCCGGCGTCGCCGGCGCCGAAGAGGGCGGCTGCGAGGAGGAAAATGGCTTGAAGCGTGGGGATGCGCATATTTGGCGGCCGGGGTTCGGGGCTTTTAGGGGTGCGTTGAGTGTGAAGAGGCTCTTATGTTCTCGTGGTGGTGGTTGGCTGGTTTGCTTGAAATGTGGTGTAAGTCGATGACGAGAATCAAAAGAGAAAACATAGTCAGTCACTGTGAAATTTATTTCTGCCATGTTATACATGATGATTCGGGCAACGGAGTTAGGTCGACTGTTATTCTTGCTCGTGGTCCTATTCGCTGTCTAACAAGGTAACGAAAGAAAGCCTTTTCGAGCCCCATGGCCCCGTCGGAGCATCTTTGCATAGATATCACGGTCCTAGGACTTGCCAAAAAGAAAAAGAAAGTACTGTACAGGCGAGAGAATCCAGTCCCACCGTAAGTAAGGTCCAGATTCTCTGTGGCCGACCTCCGTCGCGTAGGTCCTTTCTGGTTGAAGCCATCGCCGAAGTCAGTAAGGTTCGCCAATCGAGGTTGCTGTCCGAAGAAGAACTCGAGGCTCCTTTTCGTTCGGCACTCCAAGCCGAATCGGCCACTTTTTAAACTTAGTGCTAGTGTTTTGATCGAAGGATGACGTGACTTTGACTGACTGCCGATACGATACGCCCGGGGGGGCTTCAACCTCTCTAATATTTTCATATATCGACTAATTGGTACACACACAGAGCGGCCGAATTCCGGCTCAGGAAGACAATGTGAACAACGTTCTTCCGAATTGTATCGTAAGACTTGGGTTGACACCTCGACCGAGCACCGTCTCGTCTATGTACAAGTGTGGCCCAAGCGTGAACCTCTGGGGGGGACGGCAAAAAAGAAAAAAAGAGAAGAAAAAAGCTTTACCAAGTCCTTGGTCTAACACCCTCGTTGCTCTCTCTAAACAAACTTTACTTCATACACGCTACCCATACACCAAAACCCCAAACCTTTGAAAGAGTTTTTCGCGCAATGTCGTGAGTCAGAACCGACCAGGAAACTTCCCCCCCCGACGCAGTTCCGTGATATGCCCGCTTGGCCGTAGATGCCTCGCCTGCCCCCCTCCCTCATCCGCCGCGCGCATGCCGTCTCCCCGCACGTCGCGACTCTCCTCCCGGCGTGTCGCGACATCCCCTCCGCCGTGACCGAGCTCCGGTGGATCAGGTCGCACGTCGCTAGCGCCCCGGCAGCAGCGCCGCCGCCGCCCGCCTGGGCCGCCGAAGCCCGCGTCGCCCACCTCTGCGCGCGACGCGGCCGCGGCGTGCCGCTGCAGTACGTCCTCGGCTCCCAGCCTTTTGGTGCGCTGGACATCAAGTGCCGGCCCGGCGTGCTCGCCCCGCGCGCCGAGACCGAGGCCTATGCGCTGCACCTGGCCGAGATGATCGCGTCTGGCTGTTGTCTGCCGGGCCCCCGGGGCAGGGAGCTGCGGATCGTCGACTTCTGCACCGGGACCGGGTGCATCGCGCTCGCGCTTTACGAGGGTCTTGCACGGCGGGCCGCGCGCCTGAGTGTCACCGGGGTGGACGTCTCGCCGACCGCGGTCCGTCTTTCACGGGAGAATCTGCGGCATAATGTCGGTGCCGGCGCGTTGCCACAGCCTACGGAGGAGAAGAGCGTTTCTTTTCGGCTGGCAGACGTCTTTGACGAGGCGGCCATGGCAACGATCCCCCGCTGTGACGTTCTGGTGTCGAACCCGCCTTACATCTCGCGCAAAGTCTGGACGTACGGCCGCGGTCAGATGGGCTACTCTGTGCGGAAGCACGAGCCAAGACTGGCTCTGGTGCCGGCGGACACGGCGCCGGCATATGACGGTTGCGACCATGCCGACGTCTTCTATGCCAGGCTGCTGGACGTCGCAGGCCGGCTGCGGCCAAAGGTCTTGTTGTTCGAAGTGGGAGACCAAGAACAAGCCGTCAGGGTTGCGAGGCTCGTCAGGCGGAATGAGTACACCAGGCAGGCGGCCTGTGAGCTATGGAGAGACTGGCCGGACTTGACGCCCGAGGAGGACGAAGCTACCGAGTTGGACATGGACGCGGAGCGTGTCGCAGTGAAAGGGAGTGGAAATGTACGATCTGTGTTTGTGTTACTGTAGAATACGTGCGATAGATACAAGGGTAAAAGTCGACTGCGCCCGGATGCCATGCGCACAGATGCCAATGTCTTCGAACCCTTGGAAGCAAGTCCGTTGGGGAAAAGTCCATGACAACAAAGTAATTAGTAGCTCAGACGATTCAAACATGGAAGGAAAAAGCAAAAGATTGACTTGACTGCCCAGAGGCGGATATTTTCTACATAAGTTGCCTGGCCTTAACGTCTAGAACAGAGTTGTTGCCTAGCTTGAACAGATCAGACATGAAAGCTGGCATTCCTGCTGCATACTTTTACGACGATGTCAAATAGTGAACCGACTGATAAAATACCCTGAATCTTGCGCCGCTGCTCGTCCCGTCATTTATCGGTTCCTACGACCCACTAATCATTAGACCTCGCCAGCCAGACGCAATCGGCTTGATACGCACAATCCCCAATCATTACCAGGAACACACACACACACACACTAGGTACCAACCAACCAACAACCAACAAACAACGGCCACTTTCTTCTGTCGGCACGGCAGGAAGAACATTGGTCCCCCGCCATTAACACAGAAGACGAAAAGAATTGAACAAAAGATTTTGATATGCCCACAGGCGGATCAGCAAAAGGTTTACTGCCCAGAGGCGGATTCGAACCGCCGTCAACACGGATCGCTGTATAGAAGAACCACAACGTATCATCCTAACCAACTAGACGATCTGGGCCAGCTTATTATTGTTGGAGTAATTAGCTCAACTTCGGAAACTAATATGCATGAGCTGGAGGGGTCCCCTGGGTCCATTGCGGGATGCCATGGATGTCGGCGATGAGTCAGCTGGCTCAGCCAGCCACACAAAAGGCTCCCAGCTGGGTGTCAGCTGTTCACCAGCTGGCAGGCCAAGTTGAATTCCATACATCAATGCAGACCTACCTTCCAGCCATCTATCCATCTATTTCTCCCCAGCCAACGCCCATAGCGATACCCTTACAGCCTCCCGCCCAACGTGCACTCAAGTTTTAATCCCGTCACGGTGAAAGTCATTTCCCACGAGGAATCGACCTCAATACCGCTTGTTCCACTCTAATCAGCCAGAGACATGGTGTCTTTGCCTCACACGGAACATATGGACCCCTGCTCAGCCCATGACCCTGCAATATTGAACTTAGACAACGGGGTCCCACGCGGGGCAAAAGGTGTGTCCAACGTGTGACATTGGTGCTGCCATGGAAGACGCGCATATCTGCCGCTCATCACATGTATGCTTCACTGGAATTCTGGAAACCCAGCTATCCGGACACTTCAGAGCTAAACAGGACCCCTTGCAAGTCGCGCAAATCCCTACGCGTCATTCGGCACGTCCCCTCTAGAATCGATTGGCAGAACAGTACTCTGTACAGAGAGTCCAGGCGCGGTGAATGGCATGCTTTTAGAAATTGATCGAGTGGCACCGTGCTAAGGGGCATCTGCTGTCTCGGATGATAATTCTGAGATTCCCATGCGCGAGGAGAACTGCCGGTGCACACCACGGGCATAATGCCGCTAGCGGTTCGACAAAAGCAGCTCTCGTATCACAGCTTCCGCTTCTGTTTGTGTTTCGAACCCCAAGTTGCTATTCCGCATTCTCCAACCACCGTTCTACATGTCAGGAGGCTGACCATAACCCTGTGTATTTCTTATCAAAGTCACATACGATATCCAGTTGTAACCGAGTTTCCGATCACAGCCTGAACAACTATGTTCCTAGCCTTCCTATTTACGTATGCGTTTTACCACAATCATTTCCAATGTCGCCGAGTAGACCGCAACAGTGTGTATACTCGGCGCCATTAAAGATATTATCACATTGCCCAAACTTGTTAATGGTAGCATGCGTGCCCTTACAGCATTCCTTTGTACCGGAAACACTGTCACATTGGCAACCCTTGTTAAGTCTTTTCATCCTTTACCGCGTTTGGGTTAGTACTAGTGCTGATACCTAGTTTTCCCAAGTATAGGAGGGAACAAGTACATACAGCATACTAGAGGACCTTTCAGCTACAAAGCTGTCAGGAGCAGCAAACGTAACCGCACCAAAATACAAAAGTGACGCTAGTAAAAGTGTATGCGTCTTCATGGTTAGGTTTATACTGAGTAGTGTAGTGCAGGTAAAAATGCCGTGTGATAAGTAGCAGAGGAGTGTCTTGATCAGGGGTTAAGTGGCTAGAGCCGAAAGAATAAGATTTAAGCTGATTAAAAACTTCTTTCAACTTCAGATGGCTCTTGTTAGGTTTATATATGTCATGAGAGCTGCTGGGGTATTGGGACTATCCTGCAGAGGTATCAGTGGGTCCACCTGCTAACGGCTCTCTCCAGAGATTTTACTTCTGTTAGTGTTACACGCGAGCGCATGGTAGGAGGTGATAAAAAGACGTTATTGGTCAGGTCTCCCCTAGAAGGGTGGGTCTGTATTGTATAAAGTAAAGGTTGTTGTGACTGGCTACCGTTGCAACAGTTAGTATAAACTTAAACTACCGTAGCCACACGGCTATTTCGTAAACTGCTAAGCTATGAGCTTCTCTACTAATCTATTATAGAAGGCGGTCAAAATCTGCCACCAGTCGGCCGGCCTGTGAGCAGTCAGTCAGCCAGGTAACCCCTACTGTGACAGCACCTCTACCCTTGTTCTGCCAGTACGCCATCCTTCATTTGTCTGCCGCTAGGCTGCCTACGGTCTAGCAGCTTACGAAAAGGTCGAATGGCTACGGTAGTAGTATCAGGACGAAGTATCCGTACAAGGTCGCAGGGGCACGTTAAAAGGCCTTGGCGACGTCGCAAGGAGTTGTCATTTGTTTGATGGCGAGGTTGTGACTGGACATACTAAGCCTTGTTTCAAACCTGATACTGATATGGTTGAATAGCCGATCGCTGTACAAGCGTGATGGTATTAGGATATGAAAGGAATCTATCTCTTAAACCTTAAAACGGTGCCGCTGTTGATTTTTGTTGCTTGCATAGAGTTGTCCGAGGCTGCGAGTCAAGCGCTGAATCCGGTCACCCCAGTGCTCAGTATCCGAGCCGTCCTTGCCCACGGGATATTTGCAGAGAACATGGACTGAATGACAGCAACAAGCAAGGACTTTGGACATAGAGGCATCAGATTTGTGTTCCTAGTTGCACGCAACAAGCTGCTCTGGCACCCAGTCAGACGACAGGCATTGTTAGCCTGGGCGTCGAGCTTTTGACTGCGCTTCTTACAGGCTTCCTTTGGGACGAGGACGCTGTTGTAGATTAGCCCATCAAGTATCAGAAGAGACTTGTGACGCAGCAGCAACCACAGCTGCACTCTTAGGAAAAAGGAGATCCCTTCTGGCCCTGTCATCAGGGCCGTCTTCGTCTTCATCACGCTAGCGGACTGAATGGATTATATTGAAAGTTCGGGAAGCCGTGTACGAGCTATAAGACGAGAAGTCTTAAGTTATCGCCACCCGAAGAAGGATTCAGGGGTGTTTTCCAGCCCCTGGGGGGGTAAGACTAAGTGATGCCAAAAGTCACATACGTAGGCCAAGTTTTGAAGCCCTCAACCATAGTGTGCTAGCTATCGCCCATCCCAGAATGCTCCAAGCTGGCATACACTGGAAACTCGAACGTTGAGGAGCTTGTTGTTCTCCAACCGCAAATGCCTTGGATGGGTTGCAGCGGCATCCGGAATGGAAATCTCCTTACCGGAACGAGGGTATCAACTGTGTGTACCTACCTACATATGTCAAAGAACCGGACACTGTTAAATAGAGGGTGGCCCGAAGTTCAATCGCGCGGTTTCTAATGGTTTGAGGACATGGAAGGTATTCAAAGATGAAAAAGAAAGAAGGAAGGCATCTTGGCAAGGGCAAAAATTTGGTGTTTGAGAATGCCAAAAAAAACCATCATTTGACCAGCCTGGGGGTCGAACCCAGAATCTCCTGATTGCACGATCTCCGATTTCGAACTTGAAATCCGCGAATCGTAGTCAGACGCCTTGCCATTGGGCCAACCGGCCATATGAATGAGTAACACAGTTGTTAACTCAGGAAGTTGGCAGACCCTTGCCCATGTGAAATCATAAATTGTTATGATTCGGCCGCCATTGTTAAATTGCGGTGGGGGAATGGGAAACATGTATCACAATAAACCTGGGTGGTTGTGGTGTTGCGTGTGACTGGTCGGTTTGATTCCGACCGTAGGAACCAAAATTTGCGACTTCTGGTTGGCAACTAGAAGAAGCGGGTCGGGACCCATGTGCACTGCTACCCGTGCACGTAACAACACGGGCACGTACCCTGAAGAATAATTCGCCAGTCGTCAAAGGCAGCTATTTGTTCAGATTACATTGACCAACCATAATCTTATAGGTTCATCGAGAAGATTTGCTATATGCTAATTTGAATGTCTGCCCCTATTCCGATGTATTTTGTGACATTTCTTTCCTTTTCTGAGGAGTGCTATCGTAAGCTGGGTGTAAGGTACCTTCTGAAAATCGGCGGGTTTTCCTCGAGGGTACGTGACGGGTTAGAGACGGACCATTGGTCGAGCTTTTCCGCCTGAAATACAGAGGTTTTTCCTGTCAGCCGCTAACCGGGCCTGAGTTTGTTCCTCCCAAGGTTCTAAGCAGCTAAGGGGAATTACAGGTAAATGTACTGAGATATAACACTATATAGGGTGAACTAGATTATATAGCTTAACCACACGAACATACAAACATGTATCACAAGATGCAAGTCACCATGGGTCAATCGCCTTCAATACTCACTATGTATCGCTTCATCTATTGAATCTTCCACCCTTCTTCGGGATACTGCACAGAATTCCATGGGGGCTAATTTTTTTTCCGGTGGCCAAAGTAACGGTTTGCCCCAGGTTCCTCCAAACCCCCGGAGTTGACTTCTGTGGATACTGGATATGCACTAAACCGATCCTCGCAAATGGACATTTCCTGCTCACTCGCACTTTGGAGAACAACGTTACTCGTCTTTCACATGAGGGAACAAGATAAAAAAGTGTGACTAAACTGTTCACGTCACCAAGATATGTCATCTCAAAGTCCCCCAAGAAGCGTAACTCGGTGATGGGCACATTGTCGACCTCTCAAGATGTCGTTTCCTGACAAGCCGGTCGCTCACCTGCTGGGCTCGAATGGTGAGTTGAGCCGACTTTCATGAGATTGGCATGCGCAAAAGGCAGCTCGTCACTCGACATCTGGCCACACCCAGAACTCATCTCTTATTGAATATGATCATTAACTTCCAACAGGACCCGTCCACGCCGTCACGTACTCTGCCTCTCCAGGCACCTATATCCTTACAGGCTCAGCAGACCGCAGCATCAGACTCTACAACCCGGCATCCCACGACCAACCCGCGCGCTATGGGACAACCATCACTAGCAAGAAACCACCAGGAACCACCCCCGCAGTCCCCGAAGGCCGCCTCATCCAGACCTACGCCGCCCACGGCTACGAGGTCCTCGACCTCTCCGTTTCCTCGGACAACGAGCGCTTCGCATCCGCCGGCGGTGACCGCGCCGTCTTTCTCTGGGATGTCGCGACGGCCATGACGACGCGCCGCTTCGGCGGCAACGCGCACGGCCACACGGCGCGCATCAACTGCGTCTCCTTCGCCGGCGACGCCGACTCGCTCGTCGTCTCGGCAGGCTTCGACACGAGCGTGCGCGTGTGGGACGCCAAGTCCAGCTCCGTCAAGCCTGTGCAGGTGCTCGACGAGGCCAAGGACGCCGTCACGGCGCTCGCGGTGCGGGACGCGGAGATCGTGGCGGGCAGCGTGGACGGCAGGGTGAGGAGCTATGACGTGCGCATGGGGCGGTGCGTGACAGATGTTATCGGCGCGAGCGTCACGAGCCTGAGGCTCACACGCGATGGGAAGGCCATGTTGGTCAGCTCGCTGGACAGCAAGATCCGGTTGATGGACCGGGAGAGCGGGACGTGTCTCAAGACGTATGCAGATGGCGGGTGGAGGAACGAGGAGCTGCGAGTGCAGGCTGTACTCGGCGGCAAGGAGAAATACATCATCGCAGGCGACGAGCTCACTGCCGGCACAGGGCCGGCAGGGCTGAACGGCGATGGCAAGGTGTGGGCGTGGGATCTGCTGACGGGCAAATTGGTTGCCACCGTGAGAGTACCCTGTCCGGAGGGCTTCGAGCCGAAGAAGAAGATGCTGGGTAAAGATGGCAAGGCGAAGGAGAGGAGTAACGTTATCAGCTGCATAGCTTGGAGGGACGACGGATGGGGAGACCAGTTCTGCGTCGGAGGCACATCAGGAGTAGCCACGGTCTTTGGCTCACTGTAGTAGGGGGTCGGATCACGCGTACAAGCATTACGATGCAGCAACAGCTGGGAGATTATTCACGTCTTTAGGACGTTCATGTTGCTAGCCTCATCTACTCAAATCATACAGAGTCATGTCCGTCTCTGACCCTGTGGTACTTTACACACGTATGGATGTTCCGCAGACGCCCAACACCATTGTACCCAGATGCCTCCTGGAAATTGCCCAATTGGTGCCAACCAAACAAATTAATATGAACAGCAGCCGTCCCTCACAAAAAGGTCGTTCAACTAGTCCATGCCGACATATTTGAACCAGTTCGGGCGGCAGTCGTCCTTGTGCAACCAAGCCTCGCCATCGGTAAAGCGGCCGGTCACGCAGCCCTTACACTTGTTCGAGTTGGGGCAGTTGAAGAACGGGATGTGCTGGTATCCGATATCGCGGAACCTAACGCGTGTTAATCTTGGACACTTTCATGTGTAGTTTGACAGAACTTACCAATGGATCTTGGACTTATCCTCGAAAAGACCCAAAGCAATGCTGTGGACGGGCGCATCGCCCCATCTCTCGTAGAAGAAACCTCCAGCGCGGTCCAGGTGTTGAAAGTAGTCCTCATACGCTTGGCTGCGCCAGAAGTCAATATCGGCGATTTCGAAGTTGCTCCAGAAGTGGCAGGTGGAGTAGCCGTTTGCGTTCACGTTGTTCTCGGGCCGGCGAGTC
Organism: Colletotrichum cereale; assembly: GCA_034509685.1. Lineage (NCBI taxonomy): Eukaryota > Fungi > Ascomycota > Sordariomycetes > Glomerellales > Glomerellaceae > Colletotrichum > Colletotrichum cereale. The sequence continues at coordinate 19,075 of JASUDE010000107.1, read as the reverse complement.
TTGTCGGTAAGCCAGTCCAGGGCGTTGTTCTCGTGAAGGTACTCGGGGTGCTGCGCAAGGAACTTAACCGTCTCGGGCCACAGCGTCGGGATCGACTTGGGTGCGTCGTACAGGTTGATGGTGAAACCGTATGTCTTGTTGTTGTCCTGCATGTATCGGAAGACATCGTAATCCACGTCACAGAAGAAATGAACCTTGGGCTCAACGCGCCAGTAGTACTTGGTGTGTTGCAGGGCGGGGTGTCTGTAGAACATTCCACTGTTCCAGCGGCACATTGAGTGGTACGAGATCTTGTCAGCGTATTGGATATCGTTTTCCTTGAGGATCTTGACGGATTCTTCGTAGAGGTCCTTGTTGATCCATGACGGCATCTCCCAGTGCTCCTTAGGGATAAGCTCTACATGCGAGGGTCAGTGCAAGTGTCGTGTGTGGGGGATTCGCAAACGCTTACCGTATCTACATTCGGCCTTGGTGGCAGCCTGGGTCCTCCTCTTGAACTCGTCGCTGAAGGGAACCTCGTTGAAGAAGGTCCAGGGGTAGTTGAACTTGTGGTTCCATGTGCTCTCGAGGTCAACCATCGACTGGATCATTCCATCCAGCTCCTCGTTCCTGACCAGCGCCAGCAAAGTTGCGTTGATGCGCGCAGAGTCCTTGGCGTCGGGGGCATACTTGTCGGAGGCATACGTCAGAATACCTTGAGGCTCTCCGGTGGCTATGTAGAGACGCAATGATTAGCCATTTGTGCAAAGCGCTTGTAGGCTTTGCAGGCGCAACTCACGATCGAGGTTGGGGTCCCGTCCATTGTCGTAGCGCACCGGCTTCTGGCCTATCGGCCTTCCAGGGCCAAAGATCTGATAAAGAAAAAAGCACCATAGCATCACGGCAGCTAGGGCCAGAGCTCGAACCGGCCGGGCGACCGCCATCCTGGGCGAACGGTCGAATGCGAGCTAGCTACCCTCAATCTGGTGGTGTCTACCCGAACCTCAACCCGTCGGGCGATGTCAAATTCGAGGTCCGCGCGAGTGTCGATGACTAGCGGAAAGGCCAGGTCGTCGAAGTCGGGTAGTGGGAAATTCTCGGTCGCGGCTCGTGCCGTCGTTTTTGATGGTCGCCTAGGTAGAGGTGTGGGAGGAAGATTTACCAACTACCAAGCCAGGTTGATTGCGACGCGTAAAATTCGAAAAAGGGGCTCGATGGCAATCGTTACCGGATCGTTGGCTGGTTGAGGCTGATGTCGCCCCATGAAATTTGCCAATTAGCGCACAGGATTGAGAGGATCGAGGCCTATGGGCGACTGCTCCAGTAATCTCACCCCTGTACGCTAGGGATAAGAAGAGAGTGCGGCACCCCCCCACCCTGCAATCCTGACGGCCTGTCACGTATCAACTGTCACAAGCTCCGACGGACGCGTCTGCCGCCATGCTAACAATTTGTATCCATGCGCATCTTCAATTACCAACGTCGATGATTTGAGCCTCGGAACCACTCGCCGCAGGTTCGGCTCTTTCGAAACATCATGGCATTCGCTGCGAAGCTCGGCGCCTTGACCGACGAGCTTGTCGAGGTCATCACATCAACACCAGACAAGGTGGGACGCAGTTCATCTCATCTCACACTTCAACACATGCGGTGCGATGCAGCCCGGCCCGTCGCTAACATCATGCACAGAAAATCAGTCGGGAGAGGTTCAATATATTGCGCGAGTCATCCCTGCGTAGCGTGAGGTATCACAGTTTCTTGCGCACCAACCAGTTCGATGTCGAGAACCAGCTCGTTGGGCTAGAGGAGCGCTTTCGAGTCCACCATCGCGAAGGCTTGGCGGACGCTTTTAGAGAACGTCTAGATGCGCTGTCACAGTTTCGAACGAAGTGGCATCCCGATATCTTACACTTCCTTCTCGAACTGGCCGACCGACCAACGCAGAAGACTCAACTAAGCGATCTAGAACTCCTGAAGGAACCCGAAGAGGATACCAAACCGCCGCTTAGATGGGAGGAGATTGCGAAAGAGGATGGCTGGCACGAAGATGCCGATATATGGAAGTCTATCGATTACAGCGATAACTCTGCCGATGAATACGGCGAATCAAAGTCAGAGACATCGAGTGAATCTGATGACACGTCGTTTTCAACACTCGATGCCTCCCTCGGCAGGAGACCAGAAGATTTCGAGATAACCTCTTCTGACGAGAGCGCTCTGAAAGAAGTCCAGGATAGTCAGGCCTGGAGAACAGAAGCAAAGACTGCGTCCTCAACACGGCAACACAAGGTACCCATCACCGAATTCCAGGCGGCAAGAGAGGCCCTGTTTATGCTCCAAGGTCTCCCAACGACCCTATTCCAGAAAGACGGCCTTCCCGATCCAGCATACCAGATTTTGAGTGTCGCTTGGGACACCTACAAGGCTCTGATAACTTGCTTTGCTGAAAGCGGACGTCAGCTTTTCCTGCTGCGTTCATTCTCGAAGAGGGCGCAGACGGCGCCTCTTTTCCAAGTCTTTCGTGACAACGTTTTGGCTAGCCTGCAGTCGCTTGATAAGAAGATATTGGCTATTCAGGGGCGACTGGCGGTAGCGTGGGAAGATACAGTCGTCAGCATGGCAGCAATCTTGGAAGAACTCAAACCTCACTTGGAACCCCTGAGATCCCTATCTGAGATCGTGCGACAGCTCTACGAACCCGCGAATGGCGGCGCGTTTCGCTTCTTGGAGCTCATCTACGACGAGATCAGTATTGCCCAGCTTTCAGGACGAGATACAACGTACGAATTCATGGGAAGGATCTTCTTCAATTGCTTCCAAGTCTATCTTCGACCGATCAGGCTCTGGATGTCAGAGGGGCAACTTATGCCGGGAGACAAAGTCTTCTTTGTGTCAGAATCACCGACCCAAGTGCCGCTTCGACAGGTCTGGCAAGAACAGTTCAAACTCAGAAGAACGTCTGATGGTGTCCTTCACGCGCCCAGTTTCCTGCAGCCAAGTGTTGGAAAGGTATTCACGGCCGGGAAGAGCATTGTCGTACTCAAGCATCTTGGCAAGTTCGAATCGCTTCGCGAGCTTTGGGACGAAGAAGAGCCCCCTCTTACGTTCGACGCCATTTGCCCACCCGGGCTAGAACTTGCGCCCTTTCCTGAACTCTTTACCTCCTCCTTCAATCTCTGGATGCAAAGCAAGTATCATGCAACTTCGGAAACACTCAAACAGGCATTATTTGACTCTTGTGGACTGGAGGCAAACATCAAAGCTCTGCAACAACTCTACCTGATGGCTGACGGGGCGGCGGCGGACGAATTCTGCAAAGGTGTCTTTGCGCGGCTGGACACCCTTCGTCCTGATTGGCACGACCGATTCTCTTTGAGTGGGCTAGCGCAGGAGGCCTTCTCATTGCGCGTCGACAGCACTCGGCTGTTTGTCGGTGTTCGACTCGAGGGCCAGAAGAAGTCGGTTGTGGCTGCTCGCGACCTGATACGGACAGCCCTGCCAGAAGTTATCTTGCAGTATCGTCTCCCCTGGCCGGTTCAGCTCGTAGTCACCGAGGACACAATCACACAATATCAGGCGGTCTTCACACTACTGATGCAAACCAGACGCGCTGTCGGTCTTATCCAACGTAACCGGATACTAGACGAGCTGGCCTCCCGCAGAGATATATGGGGCAGCCGAGCGCTGTACTATCTCCTTCGCTCCAAGTTGATGTGGTTTTGCAACTGCATTCAGACCTACCTGGCAACACTGGTCCTGGCCCCTTACACGGAAATCCTCCATCGGAGTCTCCGGCAGGCCTATGACGTGGATGCCATGATCGGTATTCATGTTACTTTCGTGAAGCAGGTTGTCGACGCAGCCTGCCTCGGCAAGAAATTGGATCCCATCAGGGGTGGCATACTGGACATCATGGACTTGGCTGCGAGGTTAGAAGACGCGCAGAGCGCTAGCGTCGCCGAGGAGGCGGAGGAAGCACAGGAACTATCCCGCCTTTCCATCATGTCCTCGCCGATGAAAGCGAGCCCCCGCCGGCGGAAACCAGTCGTCTACGCCGAGGATAGCGACGATGACGGCGCTGTGGAATCCGGAGATAGGGCCAAAAGGGGTGCAATCAATGCAGGCAAGGGCTATCATGAGTGCCTGCGGGAGATTAAGACGGACTTTGAGAGGCATTTGAGGTTCATCTGTGGGGGCCTGCGAGGGGTTGCCAGGGCTTCAAGCGATGAGGCCGCTGTGAAATGGGACCTCCTGGCCGAAATGTTGGAGGTGGGTGTTAAGGAAGGTGCTTGAAGGCCTTACCGAACGGTAGGGTGTGGGTGGTCGACCTGGGAACTTGGTCTCAAGACCCGCAATATCATTAGAGTTCACAAGTGCCAGGACAGGAGAGGATCGACATGGGATTCCTTGAATTGCATCCGTCGTTGAGCCGACCGGCTTTGGCTGCAGATGGATCATGCGGCAGATTGGGATTATTGGAATCCTGCAGCGATGATCTGATCAGTAGGGCGAGCGGTCAACGGCTGTGGGTCGACGCTCGGTGAGTGTCACGAGAGGCTTCAATGTGTCAGTCAGATGGAGTCGAACGACCACCGACTGCAAAGCAACAGCTGAATGGATCCAGCTGTGTCGAAATCTGCCCGACCTTGGCCAACAGCTATTGTTCCATTGTCCATTTCACAGGTGGACGCCAGTTCGGATCACTGCCGCTACTCGAGTGATCACATCACAAGGGGAAGTGTCCGAGGCATGTTGATACATGATTCCTCGTCCATCCAAGGGCACGTTCGCGACGAGACCGCTCATTCTGGAATACTTGGAAATCAGGCTGTCTTCCGTCTTCACGATGCCATGCAGCGTCGTTTTCCCGTGTTGTTGTGAAACCATGCAATGAAGAACCGCTCATCCCTGTCCGTCAGGGGACGGGATCAGTAATGCCAACTTTTTTTTTGGCCTTTGGCCAGCCTCGAACTTGGAACGAGCAAGATCGACGGTGGGGCCCCGACGTTGTACTTGACATAGGAGTCTGAGGCCAAGGGTCCCATATCCAACATTTTTCTCGCGCGGGGAGGGGTTACGTTCTATCGATCAAGGTAGTGGCACACCTGTACGCTTGAGAGGCCTGCTTTTGGTTCCCTCTCCACTTCATCTCTAGGAAGCCCGGTATCCATGTCTCATCAGTTCACGGTAGCCGTCGGTGTTTTGAGTTGAGGGTTGCATTGGTGCCCGAGAGGTTGGAAACCCGGGCGAAAGAGGGGGGCCCGACTCGGGAAACTAAAGCTAGAGCCAGTCTCGTATCGTTGCGCGTGACCAGCCATGGAGGGATAGCAGTCTTGAATCGACACGTGCGGACAGGGAAAGCGGTGATCATGGGTTGATGAGGCTCGTCAACTGTCGGCGCCAGGGACTTCACAAGAGGTCCTCGGCGCTGGGGGGGCTTAGTTCAGGCTCGGCAAAAATCAGCGCGGCGCGGTCTGTCGTTGTACAGATCAATCTACTAGTCTTCCGTTTCACGAAGGGAGGAATAAAAAACGGATGATGTTGTTAGACAACGGTCGTGAAGTTCGTCTTGATGAACAACGTCTCAGAGTAACGCATGCGAAACGGCATGAGGAAAACGGATGGCGGATGGTGGCTTTTGACCGTATTGGTCGGATTATTAGTTCTTCCGATAGACCTGGAAGTTGCTATCAAAGTTGGAGCCCCACCATTAGTGACATCTGCCACTGCTGCGCTTGCTGCCTTCAACTAATTTCGCGACGACCTCATTTGTTCTGCGAGCACAGTTGATCCCGACTGCGCCAAACGATTTACGATACCTCCGCATCCGTTTATTCCAGCCGGCAATTTGATACAACTACCGACCAATTTTCCTCTTTGATCGACAGATTCGGCCACCATGTCCGAACGCAAGGTGCTCCAGAAGTACTACCCTCCGGATTTCGATCCCTCTTCTCTCACGCGCAAGCGGGGACCGAAGCAGACCGGCCCCAAGGTTCAAACCGTCCGCATCATGGCACCGTTCTCGATGAAATGCACAACCTGCGGAGAGGTAAGACTACGAGTCCTTCCAAAAACCCTTCAAAACGACACTCCGCATACTAACTGACGATGCAGTACATCTACAAGGGCAGGAAATTCAACAGCAGAAAGGAAACGAACCAAGCGGAAAGGTATCTCAACATCCAAATTCACCGTTTCCATATCAAATGCACCAGATGCTCGGCGGAAATCATCTTCAGGACGGACCCCAAGATTGCCGACTATGCCGTGGTCAAGGGCGCGCTGCGCAACATGGAGCCCTGGCGCAACAAGGAAGGCGAGAAGGAGAGTGTCGACGAAAGGCTGGACCGGCTAGAGCGTGAAGATGCCGAGGCCGCGGGCGAGGAGGAGAAGAACGCGATGGCGGACCTAGAGGCCAAGAACGAAGACGCGAGGCTAGAGATGGCGGCCGCGGACGCACTCGACGAGATCCGCCAGCGCAACGCGCGCATTCAGCGGTCGGAGAAGGACGGCGTCGACTTCTCCGAGTACGTTGTACGGCCCGAAGATGAGGAGAGGGCGAGGTTGGAGAGGGAGGACGAGGAGGCCGCGAGGAGAGCGTTTGCTGCTGCCCGGGAAAGGGCTTCTCTGATGGACCTTGGGGAGGAGATCATCGATGACGATTACGACGTCGCCGAGGGAGGCATCAACGGCGATGCGGTTGTATCATCTTCGTCCTCTTCATCATCATCGGCGGCGGCGTCATCAGGGTCAGGAGACAAGACGGAGACCGCGAAGGCGAGGGCCGTGAGGGATACTTCGATGATGCCGCCGCCACCGCCTCCGTTTAAGCGAGCAGTCAAGAAGAAGAAGGACTACTCCGCGGTGCTTGGCATCAAGAAGAAGCCATCGCTGGTGTGAGGGAGGCGTGGCTGCAGCATTCCTGCTCCCGTGTCATTGCGCCCAAATAGCAGCGCAAATAACCCGGTTGCACGTCATCTCCTCGAAAATGCATAGGGCTGGTGACTCTGGGGCTTATTTTTACTTTGGTGCATGGCGTTTCGGAAACGGGAGAAGACATTCGCACAGACGGCGAGTCGAACAAGGCATTGCAAACGGGGCCCGGACGGTTTACCTAGTTTGTCTGGGCCGTCGAGTGTAGAATTCCCAGGGGGGCGGGACCAGTACCTAGACGGTCCAAACCTCACGTACTACGATTATGAAGATGGACTTGGGACGCCATGTCGGGGAAGTTTTAGACGTCACAT
>JASUDE010000107.1:0-11836 GCA_034509685.1 Colletotrichum cereale | reverse complement strand
GGGGCCCCCCCCCCCCCCCCCCCCCCCTTAATTTTTATCAGCAGAGTTTATCTTCTGTCCCTTTCCCCCGCAACGTCGATCATTGCCTAGGAAACCTAGCGCAGGAGCCGTTTAGACTTTGGCCTTGCGTATGTTTAAAGCGTGATAATTGAACTTGTCGAACGGCAACGACACTCGGAGGTTCGGTCAGGGCGTGCGAGCTCTCTGAGTCGTCCGTCCCGTAGGACGGGGTAGGCGACACACCCGACGGGTCTGCGCGATTGGAGTCCGCGCCGATCGGTGTCAGGGGTACGGGCGCGTGTTGCTGGGTTCGCTGGGTGTTGAGGTACAAGGAAGGGAATGGGATGGACAGGCCGCAACCTACGAACCCGTACCAGGAGAAATAGACATGATGGAGAAAACGGATAAGTATACAGCATAGACCACAAAGTGACTGTTTCAACCCCGACGGACGGTTGGTCTGGAGGAACTCTGGCGACAATATTGCCACAATACCATATCATGGTACAATATCGTCATGGTACAGATTCAGGAGGGAGTGGAGGGCTGGGGACTATTTGCATACACAGTTAAATGTCAAGCAACCATAGTTCGGATTGGAACGAAGTGTAGCGATTGTAATGATTTGTATTTTGATTCGATCTCATCGTAATTCATGGGGGTGCAAGCTCGACTATTGGCTTCCCTTGCATCACCCGATAACCAAGAACCCCAAACGCCTTGCAGACCAATGCCCACAACAAACAATCAAACCCAAGAAAACTCCCACTTGCGTACAATATTGCTCACGCCATGTTATGCTATGTTGCCAAAATACGCCATAGAAAGATGTTTGGACGAGCGAACACTTGGCCCGAAAAACAGATGTGCCAGCTCGCATCGTCATTTAACTCGTCGCACCAGTCGCTATAAAAGATGTGCCAACCATCGAGTGTAACTGGGTCTGAGGAGGTGGCCAGTGAATCACCGAGGGGTTGATGTTCAACATGCTCGTTAACATGATTCTGAGCTGTAATCAGGAGAACCCGAGGAACCGTTGTGACCGTTCATGTGGGGGTAACTGGTGCGGCCACCAGATCTCCGAGTTGATGAACGGTTGGCAGCATCCATCTGGCGCTTAGTGTGCTGATGCATCGAGCGCATGTAGGTAGAAATGTCTGATGGAGGAGGAGGAGAGACGGGGATGGAGACGGAGTAAGCGTCCTGGCGAGCGGGCATGGTAGAGGGGCTCATGGCTGCGGTTTGATGAAGATGAAGTTGGTATGAAGAGAAGAGTACTCGTGAGCGTCGATCGACTGGAGAGTTGTTTGGAGCCTTGGTAGTATCAAGGCTGAAAATTTGTAAGGAATGGGTTGTAAGATGGTAGTTCAATCAAAAGATAAAGCTGATATTGGTGGTGTGAAGTGGTTGACTTGTTGAGACGGTGAGATGGTTGTTATTGTAGCTGGAAGCTGATGAAACGGGAATCCAAAAAACGGTGGAGGGCAGGAATGGCCCTGGGTTTATAAAAGAAAAAAAGAGGGGCGAAAAGGGTCATCGCACAGCGAAGCCTTGTCGAAGAGAACAAGGTGAGTACAGACGTAGGGGAAAGCTGCGCAGGATGGGTGAGCAAGCGTACGCCCATCAGCCAAAACACAGGGTCCGTCACTAGTAGGTTCGCAGCTCTAGTTCTCTCACGCCCCCCCCCCCCCCCAAAAAAGGGGGGGCTAGAGGAGAGCAGGCGGATGGAGGAGAGCACAACACACCCTCATCCCGAGTTGGTCCTTCCCACCTCAGAGCTGCTGCATATTTCCACCTTGCTCAATCCGCAAGGGATCGGCAGTGATGGACGGTGTCTTAGCGGTTGCTAGACCCCCGAGTGAAGGTCTGCACGGTATGGCGTAACTGAGCCGGGGTCACGGCCGGAGGACCAATCAGGCAGACAGTTTGTCTTTGCCACGGACAGGGCTGATGATGCAGTGAGAGGTACCAGAGATACAACCACCTAACTGCAGGACCGGACAGGGTTGGGTCTCTTGCGGGTGCGGGACAGAGCACAATTGAGGTGGGCCGGCCGAGAACGGAAAGACCCTGCTGATCCGTGTCCAGACTGAAGTCACATACCATGTCATTATTGGCCACGGCTCTCTCCTCTGGGGAGCTGTTGAGCTTGTCGCAGAGACGCACAAAGACAGAGATGATCCACTAGCGTTGGGATTATCTTTCTGGACCGATAGGCCTTAACGAGACGGCCGCATGAGGGGCTCCTCAGACATGGCGTCACGCAGAGATGGACGAGACCAGGACGCAACCGAAGGGATTGTCTGGAACATGGCTCCCTGACGAGGACAAGACCGGCAATGTATGTGTTGGACCCTTGATTTCTTTGGCGCGCCCGCGAACCAAGTATCACGTAGGATTAAAGAAAGCGCATTCTCGAAAACTTGAAACCTCCTCAGAACCAATGGAGCGTTGACCCATAATGGCCTTCCACCATGCCACGTTACCGTATGTAGGTATCTTCCGCCAGGGGAACGAGCACGGGGAACCGGGGATACCTTGGAAACTCAAATTGGGTGGCAGTCCGACGAGGCGACGATAAAGGGGTCCAGGTCACAAGTCAGGTCATACAAAAAGGATGTTGGCAGTTGGCCATGCGCGGCTGACACTTGACCACCGAAACTAGGCAGTCAAAACGGGTCGCTGCCTGCAATAGCAGGGCAACTGTGGAGCTAGCAAAGTTGCGCGGTAGTCCGTCCTGCGTAGAGTAGAGTGCTCTGTAGCTCCAGCAGCCGAGAGTGCGGGAAAAGACAGACGGCAAACCAAGCAGGACTTGTCGTCAAAAGATCGGCGGGTGGGGCAGACGTCATTGGCCGAAGCGCCTGTCAGCCGGACCCCGGGGTGGGTGTTTGATCAGGAAGGCAAGGTAAGTGGGTTCCGCGACGCTGAGTTGCAGTGCGTCTAGTAGTGGTGTGGCGCACGCCCCCGACCGTTCTGCGCCAGGACGGAGGAATACGTCGTCGTCAACGATGAGAGCACGGATCCCCCCAAAAGTTCTAGTCGCCAAAATCTGAAGCCATTCGCACTATTTTGCAACTTTTGGAACCCCAGAGTCTCCACAGACCGAGGGCTGTCATTGGTAAGATCCCCGCGTTATGTGGAGATGCTCTCTCGATCACAGAGATACGTACCGGAATACGTACCCGGCGAGATTTCCCAATATGCCTTCACGCCCACCAGGATGAGATGGGATTTTGCTCATTTGCCATGTCCACGAGATTGGTATTCTCGGTACTCTTGGGCCTCAATTTTCCATCCCCCTTCTTGGAAAGTGGTGATAAACTTTCCTCTCCTCACCCCTCCTCTAATGGTCCCAACGCCCCGTCGGGTTGTCGGGGGTGCTTTTTTTCTTTCTTGTCGTGCCTCCCCCTTGCTGTCTACCAAACAGTCCATAAAGGGACCCACCAGATCTAGACCATGTTGAAGCTATTCAGGTGCAGATGGGAAGGAAAGACCAGGCACGTCGACAAGCAACGTTGGAGAATTCCCGCCTAGCCACTGCGGAAACCGGGAAACGGAGGAAAGACAAGCTTGTGAAGCAGGATTGCAGCTACGGTAGGCCAAATTCGGCGGTGATTTGACACTCACTGAGAGATTGGTGACACTTTTCTTCAGGTGAGAGCATTCCCACCGCTTCTGCAGGGATCAATTGACAAATCCCCCGATGCACCGCGGGCCTGGAAGGCTAAACGAGATCTGAAAAGAGACGGGCGTGAGTTTGCGCAAATCCAAAGCAGCCGAAACAGCGGGTTTGTGGTTTGGTTATTCGGTGGCCGAGAACCCATGATAGGCATGGATCGACTCCCTTGACTGTGACAAGACAGCTGCGAGGTGAGCTCTGACGGAAGATTCTCGGTACGTAGCGAACCGTCATGTAAGATAGATAGGTAGACGGGCTGGAGGGGGGGTGGGGGGTTGTACGCAGCGGAAAATGATGGAACTGTGGCAGGATGTCTCCGTAGCGACGGACAGACAGCGTTCGACAGATGACAGACTTTCTGCTGGATACACAGACGTCAAGGCTGGCGGAAAGACGCCTCTTTCCTTCTCCTCTACGGGTCTGCTCTCTGCTCGCTGCGGCCTCGCCTCCAGCTACGTCGTGTGGTGGTTGGGTGTCGTCAGGTCTCGCCAATCAGACGCTGTGTGAAGTCACCCGGCGCCGCTAATGCGGCGCCGTGTGATGTCATTTCTCACCCTGGTCCAATGGTCGGCCCCCCTGTCGCCGCCGAACAGGCCAATCACGGCTCTGGGATGAGCGTTTTCCGCTCTCCCTACGTCTAGTAGCGTTTTGGCAAACTGCTCCTTCCCTTCTCAAACGCTGGTTCATTCCGTCACAGGAGGAAGGAACGACACGCGCGACGACCTCATCGCATCACACAACGACACACCGGCACCGCAGCGGACTGAAGCTCGCAGTCAACTCAAACGCCCAGACCGGGTTCCACGAGGCGTGGATGGGGCACATCGATCCAATTCCCCTCTAGATCTTCAGATTTGCACGGTTCTGGTTGGCATGCGGCTCCCGTCCCCCTTTGAGACTGTCACTGCTGTCATACACACACGGGCTAGGCTTCCTTTTCTTCCCTCTTTTCCTCTTCTTTGCCCTAGGTATAAGCCTTGCCACAGCTCTCATCATCGTGCGACCTTTGCAACCCCCCTTCGGAACGAGAGAGACCCTCCTGTCGACGTCTTGGTCGACGGCAGTGGCCACCCATGAAGCAATTCCCGCCACCTGCATCACTCGCTTGACCATCCAAGCACTCCATAGACTCGCCTCAGCCTCAAATGGAAAACCTAGATGCGCCAAGCATCCAGACCCTGACGTTATTTGACCGAGCCAAAAGAAATCGGACGCTCGACAAAGTGATATGAACACAGCTGTTTCTGGATCGCTTCCCGTCACACGTGATGACGCCATGCCTCACCTCATACCTACTCATCTCCACCGGCCGCTATGCCCAAAGGGTCTGCCACACACACAATCAGATCTCCTTCCTTTGCCTCTGTCTGGGCCGATGGTGGTCGTCGGTGACAGCATGCTCACCAAATGATCCCTGGATTACACCCGGCTGGAAGGGGGGTGGGTAGAAGCCTTTTCGCCCCTGCGTCCCCAACTCTCGGCTACAACACGAGCCGCACGATGTACAGGTGGTGAGCGAATCCACAGGCACAATGACATCGGTGTTTGGCCTACAATGGGCCCTTAATGTGGTTTTGGGGAACTGGGGAAGAGCAACTAGCTCCCGAAACGTCATGAATGATGCTATCCCCAGAGGTATTACCCTCAAACACCTTGACCTCCTTAATCCAGCAAAGCTATCTTGGCTGATTCCTTTTGGCAATGACGAGCCGCCCTGAGATCTACCTTTCGCGCAACGCGTTACCCATCAAGCTCCACGCACACCGACCTCGACAACAATGTTTGGGGTAGGTCGTCGCCCAACAATGACGGCAATCAATGAAGGGGCAGAGGGAGGGGGTAGCAATACACCGAGTCTGATCCTGGAACTACGATAGCCAACACCATGATCCCTCGCCTCCCTGTGGCACGACGCGGAACCACTACGTCCTACTCGGCCGGGCTCCCGACGAAGTAGGCTCGTGGCGATGGGGATTCTTACCTACAACCCCATTTTTGGTGCTTAATTCATGTCGGGCTCATGGCGATCCCATCCGTCATCTTACCACGTATTTGCCTTCTGTCGTACGCGAGACCTCCCTGGAGATTGAGAAACGGCGGTAACGGGACGGCAGAGGCAGCTATCCGGCATCAGCCCCCTCATTTGACATCGAGATTTCGACCTGGTCCACAGTTTTACGGATGGTCGTATGGCCAAGGGCTTTCGGTTACTGATGTTCCCTCACAGTACCGGATCACCGGTGCTTTCTTTCAGTCCTGTTATTCTTCGCTGCGGACGGTCCATTTTCTGACAGTCGAGATGGTACCGGAAAGATACTTATGAGGCTAGATTGGTGTAAGATGACGGGCACAGGCTTCATGAGTACCCAAATTCGCCGAATCGACCTCAGCAGGCAAATGCGCTGACGCCATCTACCCCTTCGAATGAGAACCGGTGTAGGTGTAGCCGGCAGAAGAGGTTGTCATGTTTCGACGAACACGCCTTGACAACATCTTTGTGGCCACTGTCTCCGGTATTATGCGGTCATGTTTATGGGTTCCTCATGACTCTTCTGGAAGCTGTCCAGTTTTGTTGGTTAGCCTACCCTTCGACTTGATGCTTAGCCAGTGCGTAGCAGAGTCGACAACGCATGCCAGCACTGTTACGATGCCGTCGTCGACAAACTCGGATGTCCGATGATGAGAGATACTAACGAAATATCGAGGACAAAAGATTGACTTGCCGGTCGCTTGATAATCCAGGAACCCAACTGGAATCGACGACATTCTTGCTCAGCAAGTCTTTACAAACTTGACCTGTTACCTCGTTTCCATTCCTCGCTATCCTCCTTTACGAACGGAATAGGGCTACGTCGATAGTAAAACCATTCTCCGACGGCCATTCAATAACCGGCTGTGCATTCGTGTACATGGGCACGCATCATCACTCCCCGCCTCTGAATTTCCCCGGTGGATCCGTATTCCATCACTCCGCAATCAACCCCTTTTGACAATCGGAGATGTCATCACCCGTTATCGAAGCGCCTTCGAGAACCCCGGGATCAAACGAAGTCTACAAACAACCGATAAAGATAATTTAATTAGAGCCTTAAAGAGGCTCTACTGCGAACCGTCACCCAGAACTAGCACTTGGCTTACAGGCAACACAGCGGCATGATAGAAGAGTAAAATGGGTTGCCTCTGCAACATATTCGAGGCTAATCCAACCGCCTTTCGCTTGTTGCACCCGATCTACCATGCTTTGCGTCACAAACATTCTCTGTAATCTGTGAAGGGTAGGCTGTTGGGATTGTTGCGCCGCAAACGTGGTAGTACGTACTCGTTGTTAGCGAAAGAGAAAGACGCAAAGCATCCTTTGTCAGTGTTTTTGTCGAGCGTATGCTACTTCAAAACAGCCTTCGCTCTTGCTAAAAACAGGATCGACAGCATCTTTGCCCTTAAGTACGTTTGAAGTATGAGTAACCCCATGCCGCTGTGTGTACTTGCCATGCAGCAGTATACGACGGGGCACAATAGAGCCACCTACCTGCAAAAGCCGATGCATCTAATATGAGTACAGGACCATCTCCAGATTACTGCCCAGCTAGTCAGCCAGGTTCAGGCTCCTGCCGCACATGTCTATTTTGAGAAGAGTAAGGTGAAGAGCATGGTGAAGGGCGCCTTTTCATTTCCCATGACTGGTTCTTCTCATAAATCTACGGACAGCGGCAACAGCCTCTATTCTTGATAGCCTACTTTATTTTGGTCTCGATCACATTTCCTACATGATTATGGAGAGAGGGAGTAAACTCTGCACATTTGTTCTATTATAATGTCTTATCTACGGGACCTTCAGATAACTCCCCTTTCGAAAACCACGATGTATGCTTTGTGGCCAAGGTTCGTTACGTGATCGTAGTACGCAGTATGTAGTAAGCAACTCCTGCTACATGCCGCTGAATGCTTGTCGTTGAATGGAATTTCGGAAGGATGTTTGTTCCATGCCACCTCCTGATGGCCGGTGGTCATTGGCGCAGAGTGCCTGCCGGGTCAAGACTGCGATACTTGACCCACAAGAAGGGTCTCGCCCTCCTTGAAGAAGCTGCCCAGCCGGCAGCCATGGCCATGGAAGCGAAGGGCGCATCTATTCCTGCTTCATCCAACTTCGCCCCTCCGAGTGACGCACGACTCAACCTTCTCCCCCATGATCACGCGGATGGCTCTTTCGGATGAAACCTGGCCCATCGGACCTGACACGGTATATCGAACTCTGTCCACATGGGATGCGCTCTTGGGATGCGTACCAGATTTCGAGAGAACTGGGACGGCATCGGCCGCCTGACGACGTCTATTCTGGTGATTCCGTCCACAGCCAGCCATTCGCGTCGGATAAGCCCCAGGCTCGCTCAGCGACTGGGCAGACGAGGGAATAATGACGGACAAAGGGCGGTAATCCTCGTCTGATTCTGGTTCGAGACCCTTGCATCTTCCTTTGACGATAAGCAGACATGTAGTCGATCTCTTGCCGATCCCCCATCTAACCCCGCCCGAAGGCTGTTTGAAGGCGGGGGGGGGGGTGCGATACATGGAAAGACATCTCGGAAGCGCAGGCTGACCGGCCTCCTCTTGGCATTCCGACGTCCCCTTTCGAGCTTGTTAGCAACCCGGTACGGAAACACCACAGAGTTCTCGCAGTTCAGCCATGGGCTCATATCTGCCCAACCAGCTTCAGGACTCGCCCTGCCGCACAGAGCGTGCGGATGACCTGGTGCTCGGGCCGGGAGACTCCATACGGTTGATTGTGTCGTCGATCGCTGCATGCAGATAAACCACTCGGGGGACGGTGGTTCCAATTCTGCTCATGCCAGAACACGGAGGGAGGGGCGTTCACCGACCACGCCGTGGACCGACGATCAGTCATGCAAACTTGTTTGGTTGGCGTTGAGTAGAGACGCCCTCTAGTAAGCGCTTTGGTCTTAACACCGCTTTTCTTCTTTTGACGGATATTTGACGCCTTTTGTCATATACATACCACCGGGGGCACTCTGCACGTGGGTTTCTTGCGCGCCCGCTGCTGTGTTGTGCGGTAGCAGTTACGGGTCGGGAGACCCTTGCTTAACTCGGATGCAAATTTCGTCATTGTCCGGGACCTTGGTTTAATAATATAGCTGAGATTGTGAGTCCTCATCCGGATTCATCATCGATACCTGAGGGTTAGACTTTCACTCTCCAATCTCTAATCATAGGAGCGAAACATGACGGCTGCACGGTAAGGCGGACGTCCAATGAGCAGCAACACTGGCTTTTGCACCCGCAGTCTTCTCCGGTCTGGTCTCTGGAAAAAGTGCGCGGTTGTGGGAGCTTTCAGATGGCATCCTCTTTTGGGTTATATACGTGTACCCGTGGAGGCCGTTGGTGAAGGAAAGAGAATCTCCGTGGCTCCGGATGCCGGGCATCGGAAACAAAAGGCAGTTGTTTCATACATTCTGTTCCTGGTGCCGGGGCTGTCCCAGCCGCAGCGCCATCACATCTCATCCACGAAGAGCGGCCGGTACTACTTATCCGTTTCCGAGCTCTGGGCGTGCAGCGAAACTTGCTGGGATCGTGAAATAACAACGTGCAAGCCATCGACAAGAGTATGCCATTGACGATGATGACTTCATAGGTCCTCGACCATGGATAGGTGTCATTTGACTATGGCCAAGGCAGCTATTGACTGGTCGTCAACGGATTGCCGTTTATAATTACGAATACTACAGGGCAGGGGAGCGCCTGTTTATTGCCTGTTGAACACACAGACCCCGGACTAAGTCAGGAAACTATGCCGACGTCGCACAAGCATCCCATCTTACGTGCTGCCCAGCAAAAGGGATCATCAAGCTTTGTTTATACAGATTTCGCCAAGGAACCCAAGCATAAATGTTTCGATCGAGGGGGCCCCTCAACGAAATGTCCCACGGGAACATGTTGAACACTGCCCAACGAGAGCAGAACCCCCCCCCCCGGCCGCTCTATGGCCCGTAAGGGAACAAGCTTCATTCCGAGGAACTTACGGCAGGCCAGGAATAGCAGGGAGGGCTGGGTTTCTTTAAAACATTTGCAGAGCCACGCTCACGACCTCGGCTCCCGGAGTGGTGGTGGCCCATGCATGTTCGGACTCTTGTGAGAACAACTTGCATGAAGCAGGTATAGGCCTTCCTCGTCCCCCCCATCCCACTCAATCTGCGTTTCCCAAAAGTCGCCAGTGAGAGAGGGTGGTCGCGGGCGATGCTTCATGCAGCATACACTTGCGCTTGTAACATTGGTGCTGAGGCCGCGTTTCATCTTCGGTCGAAATGTTTCCGCGCCCACGGATGACCCCGAAGTTATAGTTGAGGCGAAAGAAGAGCCAAAGGCCGCCCTAGATGATGCTTTACCGGGCCGCCCTGTAAGCGGTGGTCGTGTCGTGTGGTCAAAACTGCCTTCTCTCCCTGCTAAACGACGTAGCGGATGAGATCCGATAGTGTGCTTGTTTCCTTCTTCTCCTATATCCCCTCTTTTCACTTTCGAATATAGCTGAGCAGTGACTTTTACTATTCTACACTCCTTCCAGATTACTGTTATTTTTAATGATGCTGTCCAGAGCTATTGCCGTACTGGCGGCGGCGACGTTGACGTCGGCCGCCACCCCCGATGGCTTCATGCCCGGCTCCAAGACCCCTCTCATCGTCTCTTACGGAGGCATCTCGGCGCTGGATGGCGTGAACCTACCTAGAGACTGTAAGCTAATCCCCCAAAAACAAACGACCGAGAGCAAACGACGACGAAGCGGTGATCTAACTCATCATTAGCTAGCCAAGTTCAACCCACGATCGCAACGGAGCAACAGCTGAAGGGACAGTACGCGGTGATAATGGTGGATATCGACGTCCCGACCAACCAGCCGCCCAAGACGGGCACTCTTCTCCACTGGCTGCAGACAGGCTTGATGTCCTCCGACACGCCCGTGACGCTTAACACGACCGCCGGGCCGAAGAAGGTCTTCATCTTGCAGAACAGGATGAACGCGGCCGCCCTCGCGCCGTACATCGGTCCCAACCCGCCGGCGAGGGAGCCCCTCAGCCACAGGTACACCTTCGTCGCCGTCGACCACACCACGATCACGCAGCAGGGTCTCATGGCCCTCTCGGGCGCCGCCCAGAACCGCCGCGACTTCAACGTCATGAACGGCCTGATGGCCGCCGGGCTCCAGGACAAGGTCGTTGCCGGCAACTTCTTCCGCGTCGCAAACCCCGGGCCTGTTGGTGCCGGACAGGGAATGCCCTCCGGAGGCCACGGGGGTAACAGCACCGGAGGGACCACCACGCCCATGCAGCCGATGCCGATGCCCACCCCTTCCAGCACCCCCACGATGCCCGGTATGCCCGGCATGCCCGGCATGAGCATGCCCCCGTCAATGAGCACGCCCCCAGCAATGAGCACGCCCCCAGCAATGAGCATGCCCCCCGGCATGTCGATGCCCCCTGGCATGTCGATGCCCCCGGGTATGTCGATGCCTCCGGGTATGTCGATGCCTCCGGGTATGTCGATGCCCCCGGGCATGTCGATGCCCATGCCTAGCGCGCCCTCGGGAGGCGCTCAGCCATCAGGCCCCGCTCGCGCGGGTGCTCCCAGCCTCGGCTCGGGTCTCGGCTTCGTTTCCATAGGGTTGTGTCTGGTTGTCTCGGTGGTCGTGTTGTTGTAAATCTGCTCTGTATAACAATGTAGGCGCTGGCTTTTGGGAAGTGGCGTCGTTGAACTGGGTTGTGAAAGAGACCATGATGTATTTTATTTTGTTTCTTTCTGGGCGGCGATTGAGGCCGGGTTGTTGAAGAACGGATGCCGGAAGTACATAGCGTAGAGCAGCATGCCGGTTCAACAAAAAAACAGTTCATACGCGCGACGAGAAACGATCTCGTGTTAGTGACTAACCTCGCTCAGGAGCCACCCAATCGTGCCATTGTGGTCTGGGTCGGGCTGGGACCACGGGTCACTTAGAACTGCTCGATGAAATATCGACACAGACCCGCCGAACGATGCGTCCGTGTGAAGGATCAGCGCAAGCGTGAACACCGCCGACAAGCGGAGCCCGAGACGCGGACTGCGGGGTAAAAAAGGCGGGATGATGCCGGCGAGATATCTCTAGATCCCGGCGGGGGG
>JASUDE010000106.1:28567-128310 GCA_034509685.1 Colletotrichum cereale | reverse complement strand
CCCCCCCCCCCCCCCCCCCCCCCCCCCCCCCCCCCCATGCGCATGCTTTTTGCAACAACAGCCTCTGGTGTCTAAGTACAAAGAGCCGTCCTGTCCTCTGACCTCTGATACCTCTTCAACTTCGCCATACACTCTCCGCCGCCCGCTTGCCACGCGTGTCATCTCTTCTCACTTCTTCCGTCTGTTCAACTTCGGACCTCTGAGACCGAGTCCCTCCAAGCCCAACCCAACTCTCACCACGCTCTATACAAATAGGACCAGAGAGGAACATTCCCCTTCTCCTCACAGGGCAAGGCCAGACTCTTACAACATCACATCATCTGCCAATCTTCACCTCGTTCACCTCTTGTACACACGCACACACATCTTTTCCGCCCAACACCCCATACGCACCTCCCCCGATCACTCACGGCGGCACCTCAACAACCCGTGCTGGACCCGGCTTCTCACCCCTAGCTTGAGGCATCGACGTACTCGGAGTATAAGAGTAATTTCGCAACTAGCCGCCCAAGATGTGCGAATACACCAAGAACTACTACATTTACACATCATGCATCGATCCTGGTGCCCATTTCTTCCGAACTTCGATGGACGGTAACCGGAGTCGGGCCTGCTGCAACGGGCCCCATGAGCGGTACATCGTCGTTCCTGGCCACTGCCCTCTTTGCAGCGGCTAAGCCAGGCCCCGTCTCGGCGGAATAGCATCAAGGTGTCTGCTCTGGCTCTGTTCTTTCAGGTCCGGGACAAGGCAGCCTGCTATCATGCGATCCGGCGCAGCTGCCAAGTCCGCCCTGCCACGACACTGCACTGCCTCGGAAAGAATGGTCGGCACTCTCGCCATTCGACCAGATTCACTCAACCGGGGATCGATCTTTTCACACGACAAAAGTCGACAAAGGCGTTGAAGGGTCAGGGGGTGGGGCTGTCCACTCGATGGACGTTATGGTTGTATCCGAGAGGGGGGGGTTGAGAAACAGGGAGACGAAATGCGACTGGACCGCCAGCTGGGAGGGGGGGGATCGTGGGTCTTGGACGGGGGGTGCAACGACGCCTGCATTCATGGAAGCACAGCATCCTACGGCAGCCAGGTTTCGCTCGGGAAGACGTCAAGATGGTGAACCAAAGGAGGGGAGGAAGCGGGGGGGTGACATCGTCACACCTGCCGTGTGCGGCTGATCATGGGGGGGGGGGGTTCGGTCTCTTAAACCGCTTCCCCTTTTTCGACAACACGACGGCATATCTGGACTCGACATGGAAGCAAAAGTATCCGGAGGGAAAGGGCGAGAAAAAGCAAAAAGCACACAGCGAGCGAGCAAAGCGTTGTTGCATCTTTTTCTTTTTTGGTTATCTCATTCTATTTCTTGGTCATTTCTGTTGTTTGGGGGTTTCTTTTGGGTGGGGTTTTTTTTTTTTTTTTTTTTTTTGGCTTTCGGGAGGGGGTCGGTCATCTTCCCCCCTCCCCCTCCCATCTCATATCTCTCCTCAAATTTCGTCCATCTCATTGGGAGGGAAAGGGAAGGTAAGGTAGGGTGAGTGGGGGGGGGATCTCTTACTCCAGCATAGCAAAGCAGATTTGTGTTTGCGCGCACGCGGAAGTGTGTGTGTGTCTGTCTGTAGGTGCGCCTCTCCATGTTTATATCGAATCGGGGCCGGTAGAGCTATCTATGGGCGTTGAACACAAGGGCATTGGGAAACGGCGCAAAAGCAGAAAATGGGAAGGGGGAGGGAACAAACTTGTCCGTGGCGGAGGCGGCGACAGCAGCAGCTGCGGCCGCCACCACACACTCGCCCGCCGGTGGTGCCTCTTTCTATTTTGATTTTATCATCATATCCATCTTATAAAGCTAGCAAAAGAGAACAATAGGTTGTCGCTTCCGCGCGACTACTTACTCTACATTCCACAACCCTTGTAAAGAAATATGCATGACCTTTGAAGCCGACGGCTCATCGCCAGTGTATGTGCAATGCCCGACGTTGTCTCGTCTGTATGTGATTCTCCAACGGGAGAGCCAAGGTGGGGATGGGATCTTCGCCGCCTCTCTCTCTCTCTCTCTCTCTCTCTCTCTCTTTCCCTTTTCCTTCCCGGTATTGTCCTCCCTTCTCCCCGATGGCCGAGTAGGGCGAGGAGAGACAGCGCAAGCCGATGTGCGTTGGACCTATGCGGGGCGCCCGCGCGGTGAGTGTGTGTGTGTGTGTGTGTGTTACAGTCGACCAAGACCAGCGGCCGCGGTACACACATGTTTTCCCTTGCTTGGCCTATATGTAGGTGATGCCTATTGCATCTCGCCCCGGCCACGGACTGGGGGTGGGTTAGGCGAGAAGAACCAACAAACTGACCCGAGCCGGGCATCTCGGGTGGGTGACGGCCAAATCTAGTTGCCTCCCGCGGAGGATTCTCCGGTCGTCACTTTGCTAGGGAAAGGTGCGGGGCGAAGCCGGCCCTGGGGGTTGGACGGTGGCTTAAGGAACGCGGGCCGCTGCCAATGGCGGGTCAGCTGGTCTTTGCTGACTGGGAACCCGGATAGCTACGAGGCGTGATATCGCGAAGGGGGGGGGGGCTTGCTGTTGTCGACATCGGGGTGTAACTATGACCTGTTTCTGTGTACTCGTATGTGTTTGCGCACGCCCATGTGCCCACAGAGACTGGCAAGAACCGGCTGCGGCGCAGCCAAGCGCGCGCTCACGCACCGTCCAGCAAGGGAGAGAGAGAGAGAAAGAGAGATGGAGAGGGGGGTGGTGGTGAAGCAATAGCAGAGCCACCAATATACCCTCCTTAACATCATGTTCCTCCTCCCTGCAACTTCGTCTGCATCTTCATGCAGGGCTGTCTGTCTCTCGCTCGCTCGCCTCAGGTTTTGTAGCTGTTTGAAGCCCCTCTCGCTTCCGGCCATTGGCATAGCAAAGCCCTCGTCCTCCTCCACCTGCTCCTCCTCCAACCCGCTGTCATTATCGCTGGGTCCGTAGACCGGGTCGCGAAGGGTCGCGGAAGCTATGGACCTTGACCGCCCCTAGCTTCGCCTTTTGACCACGCCGAGGAAGTTGATTCGAGGAACCATCGAATGGGCGGACGTACCACACTCTGGCATATATCTCGTCCGTCGTACCTATAGCTCATGTGGGGGGGGGGGGGGGGGGGAGCAGCACACACATTTTAAGGGTTGGAGGCTTTGGCGCATACCAGTAAGCGCTAGCCCCGATGGAGTGAGGTAACGCTCGGCCAACTCCACAACCTTTGACATCTGCATGTCACCCTGGCCATGCAAGCAGGAGGTGATGAGCTTCTCGCAGAAGCCGACCTCTTGCAATGCGCAGTCAAACAAACCCCTATCCAACTTCTGGCGAGCTGCTCGCGTCTTCCGTCCTAGGAGCCTGTCGTGCATGCCGGCTAAGCCTTGCAGCCATATGTGCACAGCATGACGGCAGACCTACGACGTGCGGCATGCCCTGTCCCGCATGCTATGGGGCGGCAGCTTTTCCTTCGCGACCAACTGGCTTGCACGCCTCGAGTTGAGAGACCGTTGGAAGGCGTCGCGCCCTGGTTTCCCGACGTGCTTTTTAGGTCAATGATCTTCGCTCGTCCACATTGATCTGTCGAATTGCCCCCAACCCTGGGAAGGGAGGGGAACAACGGGAAAGGCAATCGTTTCGTACTGACCCGCCTCGTGAGCACTCGGATGTGTGCCCCTCGAGGTACGTACTGTCAACTTCTGCTGCAATGAGAGACAACCCGGCGCAGGCTTCTGATGGCTGTCATGACCACGGAGCCCAGAGGTGATGCGATAGGACAACGCTCGAGGCCGAAAATCGTGGGCCTTGGCGGGGACAGGACGTGATGAGAGGCGCCTGCGCTGTTTATGTGCTACACCTGGCTGGGGCCTCTACCTTGTCCATCGCTGAGAATTGCGGTGCAGCTCAATACGATGATCACTCTGTCAAGTGTGGTAGCGAATCCTGCCACTACCTTGGGCGTCACATACTATTCGGACTCTCCTCTTTTGCCGAGCCTCACCACATCCGCGTGGTGGCTTGTGAAAGCTGAACCGAGTTCTCACACGGGAAGACACTGGACAGTCTAAGCGCACTAAGTCGTACATGGCTTCTTCTTATCTCAGCAACTGCGGCTCGGTGATCAGGCTGGGTAGGTGGATATCGCAAGATACTGCTTCTCAATGTCGAGAGCGTGATGTTGGTATCTTGGCACAATCGGGGTCGACTTGGCTTTGGCACGAGTCGGCAAACGTGGGGGACACCATGTCTCGAGGGCCGCTCCCGAGAGTCCCATGCCAATCAACGGCCACCTGTCGGACCCGACTCCGCTGAGAAGCGTGCATCCACCCGGCTTTTCTCCTTGCTCAGCTGACGTTGCACCCGGTCCAAGGCGTGATGGCGGGAATAAGCCGCTGTTAGTCCCCTCCCATCTCACACACCTCTTTCAACCGCTCCATGCCTGCCGTTCGGGGCCGGAAGAGCGGCCGCCAGTATTATCCATAACGGAGGGGGCCAATATCCAAAAGGGAGTGCCGTTTCCGGCTCCGCGCGCGCGAGGTTGCATTGCCGATACGGAATCCCGTTCAGATCTGGCACACGTAATCTAACGCCCGCCGCCGGACCGTACACAGTGATCCTAGGCTTGCAGGCGATCGTCCCGGCCCCCTCCCGGGCCCAAATTTGACCACCCCCGACGGCGGCATGCTAAGGTTGTCGTCAACCCCGAACAGAGGTAGCCGAGGGCGAATGTCGGTTGCACGTTGGAAGCCCTGGTTGGGATATGTCTCGTGTGTTGCTGCTACCGCCTTGACCGAAATCAAGGGGGACCGGGAGTCCAGTAGATTCGCACCTTGTTTGCGCTGCAGAGGCCGTCTGTGGTCGTTTGAAAATTTACCGTCTTGCCTTCGGTAGTGACCCTTGCTGTTCGCTTTGGCCTTTTTTGGCGGGGAATACTGACTTGATAATGGCAGCTTTCTCCCCTCTTCTCCCCAAAATTCGCCAATTGGCCCTGGAGACTGAGACTGGGGTGGGTTGTTGACCCAATCTTAGATCGTCTCCGCCTCATTATTCCCTCGTCCTGGGACGAACGGTCCACGACGGTCCACGGTACGCTCCACGGAGCCATTGGTTGTATAAGATGGGCGAGTCAGGGGGTTGATGTCAGGCCGGGCGCTTTGTGCCTCCTTGTTGCAGATACCTAGCACGCTGGATCTTGGTGACGGCCGGTCCATCGACGTGTTTCCCACGTGTCCTCGGCGGCGCGCAGGCTCTCGGACGCGAGAAGCCGACCTCGTCGTGTTCGTGGAGCACGGGACGGATCCGTACATTGCAGCGTACCCAGGTTGGTAGGTATATACTGCGTATGCGGTGTGCGGTATGGACTCGTGAAACGACCGCTGGCAACCGTCAAGGATGTGTCAAGGAGCCCATGCCCCAGACTCGACACTCAACTCCACTTTGCACTTTAATCTGACGAGAGGCGAGTATCATCAGTGGCTGGAGAAACAATGGCAAGCTTCGGGAGCTAGGCTTGGTCCATGGCTAGCGAATTCTTACCGAGAACCAGGAACTTGGGTGCCGCTCCCTGGCCCGGATTACGTGTCTGAATTTAGTATACACTGCCTAAACGGTATGCAAATTTCTGTTTCGTCGTGGGTGATATTCAAAACATGACAGGAGACCTGTCATGTTCAGCCGTCGATCGATGAAGCGGAGCAACGCTAGTGGATGTGATAGCTTACATCGATTCGGAGCGACCGCTGGAGCCGCTGGATCCAGAGGACTGACGAAATACCCCTGGCCGTGAACGTCACAGGTTTTCTGGTCTAGGTAGACGTCGAGAGGCCGGTCGTTTGTTTGACCTATTGTGTATTGCTGGCCAGAGTGGTAGCATTGGCGAAGGGACTCCGGGCTCTTGGAAGGACATCAGTGGGACCTGGACTGGAACGTCCCGTCCCGTGGATGAGCTCTTGCCGTGATACTATGTACCACGCCTCAGACTAACGCCTGCCCGGTTACGCCTGCCTGATTCCGCCTGCCCCTCCTCGTCTCATCTCCTTTGCCTTCCTTTCTTGTTACTTTCTTTGCTTTTTCTTCCCTTCTGCCGAGGCAAGAGTGATAGAGCTCTCGAACAATTCAGCTGCATAGCCAACTAGATACTTTCCTCGATGCCATTGCGCACAGATGAGACATGCTGGGGGGCCCCCTCCCCCTCTCCCCCTCTAACACGCACCTACTGCTTTCTCTAGAGTTCCTCGTCGGGTGGTACACCATCGGAACAATGAAGTACTACAAACTGGAACTCATAACGGGAACGCCAGATGTGGTAGTAGTGGTAGAGGTGGCGGCAGAGGCGCCGACCAAAGTACAGAGGAAAGAGTCGGGAGCGAAACCGGCTTCCTCTCGAATGTCCGGAGCTCTCTGTCATCAGTCTTGTCTTCGCTCTTGACTGTATCAAAGAAGGCGATACGAAAGCGCCATCGCCACCGTTCATTTTCACGGCAACTGGAGCAGCTGCTCCGGTCTCTTTCGTCCAACATCGCTAATCCTTCATATGGAAGGCCGGATCAAGGTATCTTTACTGCGGATCGTCTTCCGCCTTCCTTGCTGCATTACACGGCGCAACAGCTTTCGTCTCCTTACTGCCTTCCTTTGGCCAACGTTGTTCAGCTTTACCTCAGCGATCCCACTGCTATCGATCCATGGCGCTTCCCGCTCTCTCGCCTCAGACCTCTCTCCGGTTGCGTCAAGCATTGGCCTGCGACGTAGCACGGTAGCAACGATCCCATGGGCAACAGAAGTCTCCGGGAAGCCCATGCCTGGGTTCGAACACAGTCATATTGTGAATTCGCAGAGGGCGTCTTCCACCGAGCACTAGTTAGCACACCCGAGGTGCTCGTCATGTCGTCGTCAACCTCTGACTGTACATGTGCACCCTCTGTTTCTCGCCATGTTTCGTCTACGGGCTCGAGATGAGGCACTCGCGGCACCTGCTACCCCATCAGAAGACCATCTTCAAAGTATCATCATCCTCGTAGTAGCGGCCATATCCCTGGTCGGTGCAGGATGGATCATGGCCAGTTACGCGGTAAACACTGCGGTTGCTTCCATGCTGGTCCATGTTGACCATCACCTCAGATATTTCCCCACCTTCGCTCATTCCGTCACCGTCTAATCACCGGGCTTGCCATCAGCGACGCACTCATGGCGCTCAATTTTCTGTGCTCGACGGCAATGAACCTGGAAGGCAGCCTCATAAGCGCTCCCAGAAACGCTGGCTTCTGCAACTTCAACGGTTTCATGACGCAGGTCTTTGTTATCCAAACCGATTACTGGGTTATGACCATCGCCGTCTGCACCTACTTCATCTTGGCTGGTCACAGGACCCAGTCCATCTGGGTCCAGACCCACGAACTCGTTATATGGACACTGCCCTGGTTTTTCTCGGTTCTCTGGGCCTCCATTGGTCTCGGCGTCATTGGTTACGGGGATATTGGTGCTTGTGAGCGATATTTCGTCACATCCAATCCTGCCCTTGCTCGAGTATTGATGGTTTGATAGGGTGTTGGTTCACCTCGGACACCGTCCGTTTACTCGTGAACTTCATTCCTCGATGTGAATCTACCACGTAGGCGATTGTGGCTTTGGCGGATGGCTAAACTTCGTCGTCGTAGGGGTCATCATAGTTCTTATGTTTGCTCTGTACGCATACCTGTCGTTCGTTCTTCATAAAGCATATATACGACGGCACTCGATCCATGACGCTTCTCTTCGTCACCCTGAGTTCGGAACTACAACTGAGGAGGGAAGTCGGATGACCAGCATCCACGGACCGACCGAAGGTCGCTCGGCAGGTTCAATTCGAAGGCTGAAGAGGGTCAAAGCACTTCCTCCCTTCTACATGAAGACTGAGCTAACGTTTCCCAGGTCGCACAACTCATGCTTCTCTACCCTCTAGCGTATGCAATCATCTGGTCTCTGCCAACAGCAATCCGAATATATCAGGCGACAAAGAACAAGCGGGCACCTTTTGCACTGCAGACGGCCGACAAGGTAGCTGTTGTCATCCAGGGTTTCGTGGATGCTGTCATTTACGGCGTGAACGAGACGACACTCGCAAGTTGGCGCGCGCGTTTCCTCCGTCAGGTGTATCCAGTTCTTCCGGGAACGGACTCCCACCGCGAGTACGGTTTAGCAACAGACGTGAACAGGGGAACGTTTTATCAATCACACATCGAAAGTGGGCTTGGTGCCACTATTTCGACTTTGACAGAGCCAACCGAGTCGGAGAGAAACGACGCTTCGAGTTCCAACGAGTTGAGAATATAAGGGTCTAGACTGCCTCAGTGGGCGGCGAATACACTTCTGTCAGAGACTCAGGAGCTTTACGTGCGGGCGGGGAACCAGACGCAGCTGTTGAGGTGGCACCATGAAGTCCACGGTGAGATGGCGTGAAGAGTCACTGAACAGAGGAAACAATATGTCCAAGGTTAGCAAGAATGCAGTAATTCCCACGCGTGTTGCACTTGGCCTAATACAGATTGCAAACGCAACAGATTAGGCGAGTCTTTGCTCGTCACTTCTCGAATCAGCTCACCATCGTATAGTGAACGTGGTAAAATCTACACCCTAAGCCACTGTGACTCGGACAAGCTCGGGTTGGCATCGACATCTCATTGATAGCTCATGCCCGTAAGGGATCTCATCCCACATGTTCTTCGTTACTCGTTACCCCCGCAAGCCCCCTTGCTTTCGCCACGAACCTACAGGGGCCCGTTCTTCCATGGCGTTCTGACCTAGTACTTGCGGCCGGCAACCTCTTCGGCGGCAGAGGCGGCAGGGACATCCTTGGCGACATTGGACTTCTTGACCAGGCGCAGGCCGCCGACGAGCATGACTAGGCTCTGGATACCCAGGATGACGACCAACGTCACAAGCGCGCCAATGACACCGGCCACGGGCGTCGAGATGGCGCTGCGGCTACCGCCGCCGCCAGAACCAGAGCCGGAACCGTTGGAGTCGGCGCTGCCGTCCAGACCCAGCGCCGCGGCGCAGGTTCCGGTGGAGTTACCGCAGGCCGTGCACCACGACTTGGTGTCCTCGACGGCGAAGCGGCGCATCTCATCGACGAAGGTGGCCCAGGGCAGGACGGTCTCTGCGCGGCCGAAGAGTGGGTACGCCGTCAGGGGGCTGGCGCCGGCGGAGCCGTTGGCGAAGCGGAAGCGCACCGAGACCTCGTCGGCGGCGGGGCTGGCGGACGTGGCGTTGGTGACGAGCTCAAAGACCATGGACGAGGCGTAGTTGACGACGGCCTTGAAGTCCTCCGACACCCTCTGCAGCTGGACGAGGCCAAAGAAGGAAGAGAAGGCGGCGTACGCGCCGAACTGGACGTTGGCCTTGACGGCGCCCGGCGCGGCCGCGCCGTGGAGCGTCGCGTTGAGGCCATGCAGGACCTGGCCGGCGAGGACCTTGCCGGCGATGGCGCGGACGGGGTCGCTCTCGTTGTAGGCGAGGTTCCACTCGTGGATGTTGGCGTAGTCGGTCAGCGTGCGGACGGTGGCGTCGGTGAGCAGGTCCGCGGCGGGGATGCTCTCGTTGTGGATGGTGGCGACGTTAATCAGGTCGAAGATTGTGTAGGCGTTGGCGAAGGACGCGGCCTTATCGTCAAAGGTGCCGTTGATGACGGGCAACAGGTCCCGGTAGAAGGCGCGGGACTCGGCCTCGAGGGCGGCGTACTCGGGCGAGGAGAAGTAGTTGTTGGAGCTGACCACGGCTCTACCACAGCCGCTGCCGCCCTGGAGCCACTCGCTGCTCTCGGCGTCCGCACTGGTCGCCGCCGCCACCGTGGCCAGGGATTCAACGGGGACGTACTGGTACCCGCCCAGGGGCGCCTCGACGCGGGACCCGTTGGCGAGGGTGTCGGCGGTGCCGGCGGGCGGGTAGAAGCCCTGGAGGAAGGCGTAGGCCGAGGACTGCAGGACGGCGTCGCTGGGGGAGGTGACGGCGAGCTGCTCGGGGCGGACGTCGTCGGCGCTGATGAGGCGGATCTGGGCCGCGGCGTTGTCGCGGACGTAGCGCTCGCCGTAGTGCAGCCCGGAGGTGTAGACCTCGTGGGCGCCAAGGTCGGTGAAACGGACGGGAGGCGTCTTCTTGGCGGTGCGGTCGCCGTGGCGGTGGAAGACGTAGATGCCCAGGACCGTCTCGGCGGCGGCCGGCATGATGGGGAGGCCGAGGGCCAGGAGGAGCTTGAGTTCCATCGCGACTGTACTGAGCCCGGTGTTGTGGACTGTCTTTTGCAATGTCAACACGGAGTGTTCCTTGGCCTCGTCCGTTAAGACTTGAATACGTGCCGTGCAGCCTGGTTACAGAGTGCTCCACCGGGTAGTCGACCCGTTCGAAAGTCCTGTCCTTGTCCGAAGAGGCGAAAAGCGCAGCGGCGACTCTATTTACGTACGAGGGGAAATGAAATGGCTCACCCGGTGTAATTGCCGTTCGGGTGGATAGCGGAGGGCCGTCACGAGTACGGAGTGACCTGGCAAAATCGATGTAGCAGCGAAAATTCTCCACAGCCTCCTCGAGGGCCCGGATGTCAACGGCCTTTTATCCTGTCACCGCCAGCCGGACTCTCCTAGCTCTCGAACCGGCGAGAGCCATATGAATCATTTAGCCCGCTCTATCCGTAATCACCTTTTCATCCCCCCCCCCTCTTTCTTTCCACATGCAGCTTGACCCGCTGCCAGCCTCCGATACTAGTCGAAGGCTCGCGATAAAGGAGGGGCAGGACATGCACCGAACCACCGCCTGCGGGTGGTGATTGGGCCAAGGCCGGCCATGTCCTATCAAGCTATCAGATGTTACTCAGCGCAAGCCCGCTGCCGTGGAGGGTTATTGTGGTTTTAAGCAGGGGGCAGACACTTCACGCGGCCAATTAGTCAAGGCTGGCCGTGATGTTCTCCACTCGAGCAGCAAGCCATCGTCTGCAGGTCGAAGAGGTGGTGGATGCCGGCTCGGCTGGAAAAAGCTCGAGTGTGCAGCACGCGGGCCGGGGGGTTCGGCGAATCTGATTTGTTGGTGACGGCTTAGTACAGGCTACAAGGACCTGGTGTGTGACACATCTCCGCTCCCGTCCGCGGCAGCGGCAGCGGCCCCGGCCTCGGGCCCGGCTATCGGCGACGGCTTTTCGGTTGTCCCGAGATCCACAATCCCCCAACCACATGCGAAGACAGGATCACTGAGCTTTTCTAGCACCCGAGACAGCTTCCAGATGGCTCCTCCGACCAGCGCATTGTTGCCGTGCGCCCAGGATTCGCTTTCGCTGGAGTGGCAACTTCGGTATATGTACGAGCCGTAGCTCCTAATCAACCAAATGTGCCTGACTAGTCTTCTCTTTCGGGGGTCGACCATGTTTTTCAAGCTCGTTCAGGCACGATGGCCGCAACTTGAGCAGATGGAAGCTCCCTTGCTTCCAGACGGCCGCCACTCCTCTCAGACCGAGGCGTATACACTCCAGCCACGGAATATCAAAGCTTTCTTCCGTCTCGCTCTGGTCACATGGCTGCAACCTTTATCGTTAGTGAGCACCGGCAGACATCGGCCTACGTCTAAAACATTACATTCCCTACGAGTCTCAGAAAGAATAGACTCGATCGTCTATTGTGTTTCACCGCCAACGCTCAGCACTCGGCATTCGCACACGGCACGTACGAGTTGCTGTAATATCTCGTAATCTCTCCTCCTAGAAGAACCCCGACAGGTGTCAAAAGACACCGGGCGGAGATAGGGACTGACGTACTCAAATGGACTGGCATTCTCGGGACTCTCAATATCTAACAAGCAGGGCAGGTCAGCATTCACTGCCCATGCGATATTAACTTACAATCTCGAGTCTTGTTCTATACCCGCGGAGTCTTCGAAACGTTCTCTTAGATCTACCAAAACAAGTTCACTCGTCTAGAGCTTGGAATCCTTGCGTCCGCTCTTGATGTTCTTCGAAAACTCTCCCTTCAGGAGGAAGTCCGGGTATTTCATGTTTTCGTCGGTTCCTACTGCCAGCGCGCCTCCCCGCCTCCAGGCGCCGCCGTCGACGGGGATCGCTTGGCCGTTGACAAAATTGCCGGCGTCGCTAAACAGATAAACCGTGGCGTCGGCAACGTCTCGGACAACGCCCCAACGGCCCTGGGGCACCAGAGCGTCGGCCTTGGACTGGTCCTGCGCGCTACTGGCCAACCGCTGCATACCCTCCGTGTCCTTGATGGGGCCCGGGGCAATGACATTACTCGTGACTCCGAAGGGGCCGTATTCCAATGTCACCGAGGCCATGAGGGCGTCGACAGCGGCCTTGGCGGCTGACACATGAGCCTGTAGCGGCATACCCGTCCAGTGGAAGGTTGCCGAGACGAAGATGATGCGACCGCCTGTCTGGCCGTTGTTGCTAGGTGTAGGGTTCTTCTTTGCAGACTCGACCAGGTAAGGGATGGTAGCCTTAATGGTGTTGAAGGTGCCCAGGACGTCAATATCAATAACGGCCTTGAAGGCGTTGGGGCTCATGCCGGACAGGGGTGCAACGAAGTTGCCAGCGGCACCCGCACTGTTGGACGTTAGTTCCGAGAAGACCCCTCACACATCGGTAACCTACATGACAAAGTCGATGCTACCGAGCTCCTTGGCACATCTGTCTGCGGCGTCTTGCAGGCTTTGAGGCTAGTGGCAACAGGCCAGGATTAGCATTTCTGGACATGTGTGGATTCAAGTGATTGATTGATCGATACGTACATTTCTCACATCGCAAGCACCAATGCCAATGACCTTGGCACCGGGCCTGGCAGTAGCCAGATCTTTGGCCATGGCCTCCGTCTTTTCGACGTTGCGGCCGATAATACAAGCATTTGCTCCGAGACGGACGAGAGCCCGGGTTTGGGCACTGCAAATGCTTCCAGCACCGCCGGTGACGAAGGCGACTCTATCATCTGTAATGAATCGGTCAATCTCGCAGCTGAGAGTAAAGAACATTGGCTAACTCACTGAAGATTCCATCCTTCCACACCGGACTCAGGTACTCAGACTCGGGGACGGGCATGTTTGTGGAGTGTAGATACGGATGATGGACAGAGACAATGGGTGGCGGGTATCACAATATGGAGGGATATGATGACGTATGGAAAGGGGAATATCTTCAAATAGATGAGGTCAGCGGATCAAACGTGAGAAGTCCGACGATGGGGGAATAATGATGGATTCGCTGGCTGCACAGAGATCTGAGAGTATGTGCGATCAATTGTAACACAACAAGAGCAGACTAAACAGAGTCCGGTCGGTGCGATGCTTGGGTTTGACATGCAACGGCGACGGCAGTGCGCAGCTCCAGATGGCAGCGGTAGCAGCGCGACGGACCTCGGCAAGGGCAGGTTACAGGTGCGGGGCCTTCCGCGGTGCGGCTTGATTCGTGATTAGTGATTCGTCTGCTGAGTCATCGTTTCTTCGGCGGAGAAGCTTTGGTCACGGGCGAGAAGGACGGTCTCGGCCGAGTCGAGTGCGGACCTGCAAAAGAGATTGTTTCCTCAGTCCACTCCTGCCTCCCCCGGGGCCCCAGAGGAGTCCGGATGCGCCTACCTAATCCTCCCCGACCCTTTCCGCCGCTCGGGGACTAGTTTAGTGCGTTTGTCTATCTGCACAACCGCCCCCCGGAGGAGACAACATCGTCTCCCTGTAAACACCTTCCCCAATCGCTCCTAGCGCTTGCTCTTGAATGGACCTGCCTCGCTGTTTCAACACCACTTCCTCCATGTTTCTCAGCAAAGTTGACCGATCAGCTGCAGGTCATACATTAATAAATGTTCGGGAGAATATGCCCAGTGTGTGCCGAGCTAGAAGCTGATGAACTCCAGTACTGCGGCATGTCATTTCAAGGATCGCAAATGAGTGGATGACCCATCAGCTCGGATCTCTCAAAAAGCCGGAAGCCTGGCGACGGTATCGATGGCAGCGAGATGAGTGAAACTGGAACCGCAACTGCAAGCCCCTTGTCGAACAACAACGGCCTCGCCTTCCTAATCATGCGAGCCACCTGAAGAACTGGACTCTTGTCACATCTCCAGTCTGTCAGACTAATGCAATGGCCCAAACTCGCGCCGCGGCCAGGGTAGACGATTGGTCTACCAGGGGGGGGGGGGGGGGGGCGTCCCCAGTTCTGGTCTGCCAACGTCGTACGTCGGGCCTTGGTTCCTGTTGTAGAAACGATGTGCGCGTAGCATGCTGTTGGACCGTTGGAACCCAAACGTTACCCTTGACCTCGCTGCGTCCCTACAGCCAACGTGCATGATGACCTCTGGCTAAGGAGAGGGGTAAATAATCACGTCCCACAAAGATAAATGGTTCGCGACCTCAAATGGTCGACTCGTGTCGGTTTCCTTCGTCGCTACGTGTACCGCGTGCCAAGATAACCGATCTGGACAACGCCCAACATGAGCAACGCACAGGACGATATCCATACTAACGATGGCCCGATCATCGTGGCTGACAATGCGGTGAGCATCCTACGAGCCCTTAATCCTAACAACATCACATTTCTAACAAAGTCCCTAGTTCGCCAATGACACTGATGACAGCTCATCTGATAGGGCATCGGTACGTATAGACCTGACATGGCTCCGGTTCTCAACCAGGAACAACCACTCACCTTGTTCTTGAAGAGTATTGCTTCCTCAACCACGAGTCTAGCCAGCTCTATTTTCAGCCACCGCATTGAGAACGGCAGAACGTACCACAAGTACAAGGATGGCAGTAAGCTTTCCAACAACACTAATTGTTGCGGGTCGAATCTTACAGGACTAGAATACAGCTACCCCAATGACGAGAAGGAAAGCGACAGATTAGGTATGTTGAAAGGTCCCTCTACTCGCCGCGGCTCGTCTCACCATTCACCAAGACTTGCAACACAACCTGTTTCTCCTAACGACACACTACGAGCTTGGCCTTGCTCCTCCAGCCCGGAAGGGCTCCAACGTGAAGCGCGTCCTTGATGTGGGCACCGGTACTGGTCTCTGGTGCATCGAATTTGGCGAAGATCACCCTGATGCAGAGGTGAGGAGACCATGTTGGGCAACGGAGAAGCAGATACTAAATTTGATATAGGTGGTCGGCGTGGATCTCTCGCCAGTCCAGACGGAATTGTGCTACCTCTCTCAATGATCTCCCAAAGCAAAGCTGACTTTCCTTCAGCGTTCCGCCCAATGTCAAGTTCGAAGTTGACGACATCGAAGAACCCTGGACGTACCATCTGTCTTTTGATTACATCCACACCCGTGCTATGACGTCGAGCATCTCAGATTGGGAAAGGTTCTTCAAGCAAAGTTTGGAGTGAGCGGCACCAGACTGCGCTGGTGTGATCCCGCTGACTTACTGGACAGTTCCCTTGAACCTGGCGGTTACCTCGAGCTGCAAGAAGGTCATATTAGACCTGAATGTGACGACGAAACATTGAAGCCAGACTCTGCACTGATGAGGTGGATTGACAAACTAGAGGACGCCTGCAACATCCTCGGCCGTCCGTTTGTTAACTGTGACCGTTATCTGCCATTGCTGCTGAAGGAGACTGGTTTTATTGACATTTCCGTCAATAAGTTCAAGTGGCCACTTAACCCGTGGCCCAAAGATCCTCACTTTCGGGAGCTTGGCACTTGGCAACATGAGAATCTTATAGAGGGTGTTGAGGCTTGGACAATGGCCCCCTTTACCAGAGCCCTTGGTTGGACCAAGGACGAGGTTAACGTATTTCTAATTGACGTGCGGAAGGATATGAAGGACAGGGGAATACATGCGTACATTCCCATGTAAGTTGCTGGCTTTCCTTCATACTTTGCATGCTATTCTAAGTCACAGCCGGAACGGGCATGTGTCATCTCGCCATTCGATTCTTCACTGACCATCCAAATAGTTACATCATCCATGCGAGAAAGCCACTCGAGGACATGGAATAAATCCCCAGGGATCAGGTATGAGGACTGAGTTATGATACGGCCATAAGCCTGTTGATAGCTTTTGATACAAGTCCGGGGAAAGACGCAGGGACTGCATGTGGAAGAAACTTGTAGTTCTAATGGCCATTTGATAAGCAATTTTGAGTTCTTTATTTGAAGATGATACCGAATAAGCCAAACGAGTTACTCCATTTCGGCTTGCCATGTTCGCGTATAGACCACCCATACCATGCTCACATCTTCGGTTCGTCGACCTGATGTAACGGCCCGAACCCGCGGTCCGTCACATTGGCGGGTTGGCTGTTTAGGAAAATCGTTCCTAGTCACAACCCACTACGCCGCAGACACCTGCTTCTTTTGTCCTGAAGCCGTTGGCTGTCGTTTCTGATACGCCCGGAACCCTTGCTTGTTGGAAGCAAACAATATCCATGAAAAAACAGCGCCCCCCTGCCACCAACCTGCATAATCGTATCCAGCCAAGAAGAGGGGTTATATCCGCCGTGCCACGTAAAAGGGATGAATGGTTCACAATCGTCAACTCTCATCCCTATTTCTTCTCCTCTTCCGAACAAAGAACACTCGACTCGGTTATTCGCGTTTTGTTCCCTCGAATCTCTCAACTATGGCCGACAACCAAAACGAGACGACGCTCAACAACGGCGCAGCACCCGCCACTGATCCTGCGCCCATCAATGGCCCCATCATCGTGCCCGAAGACGATGTGAGGAACCATGAAAAGACCCGACAGTTGTGCCACCCACTGACTTTTTGAGTAGTTCACAGACGATGCCGCGTCAGACATAGCAACCGTAAGCAGAAATCCGTCGATAGCTTGCCATAGGGTGTTGTGGCACCTTCTAACTCTTCCAGAGTTTGGCGTCTTCCAGCACGAGCTTGGCCAGCTCAATCCTCCAGCAGCGCCTTGAGAACGGAAGGACCTACCACAAGTACAAGGACGGCAGTGAGTTCGCTCCCATTTTCTCAACCAATGTGTAAACGTGTTCTGAAACAATTACAAGAATACGTCTATCCCAACGATGAGAAGGAAAACAATAGGCTAGGTACGCTGCAACCCTGACTCGGCCGAGACTATTCTCATACCCGGCCTAGATTTACAGCACAACATCTATCTTCTCACTCTTGATTACAAGTTGGGCCTTGCTCCTCCGAATGACGAGAACTCTGGTGTCAGGCGCGTTCTAGACATTGGAACGGGAACTGGACTTTGGGCTATGGACTTTGGCGATGATCATCCTGAGGCCGAGGTAAACTCGCCAACTACTTTTGAAATGTTTCATACTTACGCAACCTAGGTGCTTGGTGTCGATCTCACGCCTCCGCAGGCAGAATTGTACGGCTTGATATCCATCTCTCCTTGCTCTTGCTGACTTATCTCAGTGTCCCGCCTAATGTTCGGTTTGAGGTTGACGATGTCGAAGAGCCCTGGCTGTACAGTCAGCCCTTTGACTACGTTCACATCCGTGGCATGTGCGCAGCTATTGCCGACTGGAAGAAGTTCCTTAAGCAAACCTACAAGTAGGTGCTTCAAAAGCCTGTAAGAACTGGACTAGCTAACGTTAGTAGCGGCCTTGTACCTGGAGGATACGTTGAGGTGTTTGAAGGTAACTTCCGACCTAGGTGTGATGATGGAACCCTGACGCCTGAACACGCTATCTCAAAATGGGTTGAGTACATTGAGGAATGCAGCATACATATTGACATACCGAGGCTCGTGCCTATCATTAAGGAGGTCGGCTTCGTCGATGTGAGTGTTACTGAATTCAAGTGGCCCATGGGTCCATGGGCGAAGGATGAGCACTACAGAGAGCTTGGATCATGGTGCCTGGAGAACTTGATGGAGGGTCTTGAGGCCTTCAGTATGGCTCCTTTTACTAGAGTCCTTGGCTGGACCAGAGACGAGGTCAATGCCTTTCTCATTGGCGTACGGAAGGAATTGAGAGACAGAGGTATACACGCCTACCACCCTATGTAAGTCGCCATCTCCTTACTATCTTCTTTTCGTCTCTTGTTTTCTGCCTTATATTTCCTCCTCCAGCTTCATTCTGCCGCTTTGTATCTAACCAAAGACAGGTGGGTAATCTATGCCAGAAGGCCGCTGGAGGAGACCGAGTAGACAGATCTAGTTTTATGGCCCTGTCTAAAGCAGGCCGTCCGCCGCACACACGCAGGCGCGAAGTTGGTGTATACAAACAGGGGGCTCTCGATTTCAGATGACCTAGCAATCTGCGTATCACAGTATCGATCAATAAAATACAATGACGTTATTCCATCATGGAGAAGCGCGATAGCTATGGTGACAATATGACGCATATGTACACATGAGTCTCGAAGATTTGACGGCGTCCTTCACATGGGGCAGCAGTTATGCACTTTATGTTTGGTGGCTTATGCAGAACTTGTGCAGCCTTCCCAACCACCTCGGCGCAGCTTCGAGAGCGGATGCTAGTGCACGGGTAATTGAAGATCAAGCCTGCCCCACACAGAAGGCCCACATGAGGTACCCACCCGGACCCGGCCAACCAAATCGCCGCGAAACAAGCAAAAACAGCCCCTCTGTTTCTGCTGTTCCCGCGCAAGCGGAAGGCAGGCGGCAAGGCGGGAACGTCGTCAATCAATCAATCCAATCCGGCAACAATCCCCCACCCCATCTCCCCATCAACCACCACCCGCCTCGCCTTTACCACCTTTTCGTTCCCCGACACTTCACTGGTCTACGCCAAGCCACAGGCCAGGTTAGGTCCAACAAAGAGTACCTCCGCCCCTCCCCTCCGTCAGCGACAGGCGGCCCGACTCCACACCGATCTCTCTGGTCGTCTCGTCACATCCTACCTCGACCTACCTACCTATACACGTACGACCCGACCCCAGGAACTTGGACGCTGCGTCCTCCACATCATCGAGCTTCCGACAACTCTTCCCACACCCAAAGTCGCTGAACCATCCCAGCCACGATGGCTTCCAAAGGAGTTTCCCTCCTGAAGTTTGTGGGAACTGTTTCCCTCGGCCTTCTGACTGTACGTTGCCTACTGCCCAACCCCGAGAATCCCCCCGTCCGCCGTAATAGAGCCTGGCTTGTCGGATCATCAGTGACGCCACTGTTCCCGTCACCCCTCCTCGGCCTTCCCCCCTCCCCGCACTCAGAACTCCGTGATCTCGACAGTTCCCCGTCGCGCGAAGCGCTTCACTCGTTCGGCCCCCCAGACCTCTGCTGACATTGCGCATTAGGGCCTCTCCTACTCCCTCTCGACCGTCACCGTTCCATCGATCCTCTCCCTCCCCTCCGCATCCGACGCCCTACGGGCATTCAAGAACCTCTACCCTGGCGCGACCAACCGCCTGCGCCTCCTGACCGGCGTCTCCGCCACCTCCTTCCTCCTCGCCTTCTTCTTCTCCCCCCGCGCCTACCGCCACCCTTACCTCGTCTACTCCTCTGTCCTCTGCCTGACCTCCGGCCTCGCCGAGACCATCACTCCCTACATCCTTAAGGGCTCCTCCGAGTCGTCCAAGGAGTCCATCGCCGCCCGCCGGCAGGCCAGCCGCGAGCGCGAGGAGGCCCGCAAGGCCGCCCGCCTCGCCCGCCAGGAGGCCCGCATGGAGGCTAGCTACGAGCTCCTTGGCGATGCACACAGCGACGGCGCCGGCAGCGCGAGCGGCGACGACGCGGCGGCCGCGATGGCGGCCGAGGAGGAGGAGGCCCTGAACGGCGAGGAGGTCCGCAGCGAGGTCGAGGGCTTCAGGAAGACGCAGCTTGTGCAGTCTGCCGTTGCCTCGTTCGGCTTCCTGCTGTCCGTCATCGGCATCTGGGGCGATGGTGCCATCCAGGTCTTCCGGACCGAGACTGTCATTGTTGGTGTATGAGACCATGTCCGGACAGTTCGAATTGGGGGGGGGGCCTACCAAGCCATGAGATTGGCTTTTTTTTTTTTTTTTTGCAAATAGGAAGGAGTCGTGATATTGCGTGGGCCCGGAAACAACGATGCCACACTACTGCTGATGCTACTGAAGATCGTCATGCTCGTTACATATTCTTCTCTAACTACCCCGGTCTAATGATGGGTCGGAGAACATGGCAAAATAGACCATTAAAGCTTAACTACACGCTAGGCCTGAACAACCATCTGCTGCGTACAGTGGTGCTCTCTCCCTTATTATCGCTGCTTTCTTGCTTCATTCGTTACTTATGCTAAGATGCCGGTGGGGTCAACATTGACTTCTGTTGCGAGCTTTTAGGCTCGCTTGCAGGCCCCGTCTTCTGGGAAGAGAAAACGTGGAGTACTTTTTGTGACGAGCGGCCTCAATAATGCTCAAGACTTGAGTCTCTCGCTGCCAGCCATGTCGTCTTGCGCATCCTTGACAAGGAAACTACAGCAGTGTCAGCCCTCGTTTCTCCAGAATCGGACCCACATTCCTTAACCAACTCACTTGTACATCAGTATTGTGGGCGGGATCGTGCCCAGGTGCCACAGGCTGTGCGCATCCAGACCCCACACCGGCGGGAAGTCGAAGAGCTCCAGACTCATGACTGTTATGACGCTCGCGACGACGATACTCGGCCAGATGGCCCATCCTCTACGCGACTGCCTGTACTTGTTGAAACTGAACCACAGCCACATAACGTTCTGGATCATGCCAATGACGACGTTGGCCGCCATGTTGTACGTGTAGTCCCAGCGCACGCCCTTGAGATACGCAACGTGCCCCGCATACAGCAACACGCACAACAGGGTCCACGCGCGCAGGACCGACCTCCGGCGCGGCGTCGGGCGGTCGAGCCGCATGATGCGCACGACGGTGTAGTACAGCCCATACAAGACGCTCGCGCCCGCCGCGAAGTAGTCGAGCTGCTCGGTGGCGACGAAGTCCCGGGTGTGGAAGATGGTGCTGAAGGTCCAAGAGGCGATGCCCACGCCGGCGAGCCACTCGTACCATGGCCGCAGCGGGTACGAGGCCGGGATGACGGCGCGGAGCTTGCGCCAGCCGTTGTGGTGCGCCCAGAGGTTCCCGAGGCTGAAGATGGCGCTGAAGGGCTCTTGAACGCCGAGGATGCGGTGGAAGGGCCATTTCCCGTGGAACTGAACCACAGGCTCACCGGCCTCGAGCCGCTGCTTCGTGATTATGTGCTGGCACGTGTAGTCGCATTCGGAGGTGCATGACCAGAAGAGGAGACGACGGTGGAGGGCTGCGGTTGCGGAACTTCATTAGCTTCTGATGTGCGGACAGGCGGAGGAGGGTTCGTGAGGCAGAGGACGTACGGATCGGCGTGGCTTCTTTACCCGGAGCGCAGTTCTCATCGTGGCAGACCTGCAGAGCAGCACAAGGCCGCGTGTCAGTCATTGGATGCCGAAAGGGGTGAGATCACGCGGGGAACATAGCGCGCGTGTCTAGTGGCACTGACCTGGACGCATTCTCGGAACTCTGGCAACCGATCACCGTAGGATGCCTCGACGGTGGCCGCGAAAACGAGGAGAGCAACGAAGAGGAACAGGAACAGAGGAGACTGCGATCGTCTCCCCGCTCGTAAGCCTTTCATGACGCCGGCATCTATCGCTTGTGGAATCTCTGGTGGTAGAAAGAAGGAAACCAAGAGCCAGGGGCGCGGTGAATGTATGGGTGATGTTCGGGCCGGTGGTCGAGGCGGAATGGTTGAGATTGGCAGGTAAAGTGACGGAGTGGAAAATGTCCTGTGACGCGGGAGATGGGACACAAGGGTTCGGAGGTCTCGGACAGCCACTGCTCTGTCACTGTTACACTGATCTGAATGACTGGCAGGGAATTAGCGCACCTGATTGGTCACAAGCTCTGGGGCAATCAATTCTGGCGGGGTGTAGATCTCTGGACAGGGGGGTCCCAAGCTAGATTTGTTCAACTCTACATAGTAAAGCATCAACAACCCCATTACTCAACGTCGATTGTTTGAAGCAAGTTTGAGTAAAGAATACTTCAGAAGGCCGCATGTTATTTTCCTTTTAGTATGCTTATAGTTTGCTTGCAAAGGACGATCATCAAATCGCCGGTATTCATCGCGTCACTAGGGGGAGGGGGACTCATTTAGCGGACCGATTTAGAGGTCGTGGTGACACCAATTCTGCTTCTCTCATCAGATCGGGTTATATGATCCGATGCCTTCTATCCTACACTTTTTGCTCCAAAAAACAACCAATCATTTAGGCTTCGTCAACTTCGGCGTTGCTGACACAATCCCAGCCGCATCCTCTACTACTTCAGTCACTCCTCGAGTCGGGTTTCTTCCTTGGTGTTGCGTCAGCATCGTCCTTTTCTGCTACTGGTTGATCTTTTTTTCTCGGTATAGATATCGTATCGACAATACTGGCTCGGGTTAGGCCGTCAGGATTGTGGGTCCCACATGGTAGAGGCCATAGCCAGGCTCTCCTCTCTTGGGAAAGGGCTTGTAAACCTGGTCCCAGAGCAAGCGCTTCTCGACTAGGACTCCAGGGTCGCCCATGGTCTCCGGGTCTTTGGGCAAAGTAGATATGAGCTGTCTGCCATAGTTGAAGTCGAGCCACGGGTGGCCAGCCTTTGGTTCCCGAATCATCTTCATGACGAATTCCTGGGTCCATACCGATGGCCCCCAGCAGTATTCTTCCGAGCCCTGTTGCAGCGCTACCTTGACAAGTGCGATCCATGGCTGCGTTGACTGTATCGCTGGCTTGTTCCTTCGTCGTAGGATGAGGTACATAATCTTGCGCTCTAGGCTCATCTTTCGCGCATCGGGGCAGTCGTCCCAGGTGTGATCCTTCGCGTTGTGAATGGGACAGCCCATGATGTAGCCGCTGTCGTCCGGGAAAACACAATCACCTAGCCAGTGTCCAAAGTGGCCGCACTGATTGCAGACGTTGTCCTCGTGGAAGCGGTCTCCCTCCAGAGACTGTATGGTTGTGACCTCATTCAAGGCGGCTTCCTCCTTCCTCATCTCAACTTTGCCTCTGAAGGGCGGTTTGCTTCGTCGATAATCAGTGACGTGCAGGTGCGAGCCGTTTGGCGTTTTAGCCATCTGCGGCGGATGCACTGCTCCGACTTGTTCGGCTTGTGGGCTCATTCCGACATAACCTTGATGTGTTCGACTGCCCATGATCGGTATCAGATGCTTCAGTTCGCCAGACCAGTCACCATTTTCCATGAAGCTGCCGCTGTGATGATTCTGCTGGGGGTATGGATATTGTTGGGCATTGTCTGCTTCATTGAATGCTGGTTGTAAACGGACGTTCGACCCAGCGTGGCCGGGCCAAGCAGAGACGCTATAGCCATGAGGCTCATAGCCATAATCGACTCGGTTCTCAATTTTGCATCTTTTTTCTTCAACATTTTGTCTCGGCTGATTGTTGGTGGCAGTGCTGTGGTACCCAGTATTGTTGTTGTCGTCAGATTGGAGCGGACGCCTAACCATGGCGACGGGCGGCTGAGACTGTTGGATGAACTTATTGTAGGGAAGACAATCGTCGATCGGGAAACGCATGGGAATTTCCCAGCCTGTGTTGGTATGTCCGGTATCGAAAATCTTTCGTCTCTTGCCATTGTCGACGCCCTGGTGGCTGTTTGCATGGGTGTACTGTTCCACCTCTAGGCTCCTGGGGACTTGACCAGAACCTTTTAAAGCAGTTGACATAGGGATTTGTGCTTCCTGTTGATGTCGAGGATAGGTTTCAGTCTTGTTGCTAGCGAAAGGGGGGTTAAGCGCGGGTCTAGAGTCTGTCTGGTCGATTTCGCGCTGCGGCTGGGATGGAAACAAGCGGCCGTGGACACCTCTCATCCGCTGGTCTTCATCATGAGGTTGTCGACGGCTATTGTCACCGCGGTCTCTTTTCTTGGGTCTCTTCATCTTACTGAGCCTTTTCATTCCCTTAGTTTTTGTGGGAAAAGTGAGAAAAAGAAAGATGTGCCACGGATCG
Organism: Colletotrichum cereale; assembly: GCA_034509685.1. Classification (NCBI taxonomy): domain Eukaryota; kingdom Fungi; phylum Ascomycota; class Sordariomycetes; order Glomerellales; family Glomerellaceae; genus Colletotrichum; species Colletotrichum cereale. The sequence goes on along the minus strand of JASUDE010000106.1, from coordinate 104,420 downwards.
ATTGAAGAGAGGGTGGATGGGTAAAAAACAAAAGACGAGAAACCGTACTGATGGAGGTGGTCTTTTGGGAAAGAACAACCAAGGGTGATATCGCATCACATGACCCGCCTGAGCTAGTTGACGGGAAATTCTTGAATAGGTAGTAGCTTGAACTAAGGCTAAGGTGAGGATATGGTCATCGGAATATGAATTCCCTGATGCATTTCATATTGGCGGTACAGCCGGTGTCAAAACACAGAACCAAGTGGGTGATGGGACATTGAGATGCCTTTTCTACCTTATGTTAGACCAAGCATCATCAAGCTGTTTGGGAGATGGCGGCCGTCTACAGTCGTTATTCCTTCAGGTCTATTTGCTCCATGTAGGTAGTCCAGGTCGATCTGCAAGTTAGGACCTAGTGAACACAATCAAGTAATCGAATTCTAACGGCATATTGGCAGTTTCAGTCAAGGATAGCACGGGATATATATCAGCTGACCACCCAGTTTATTCAGCTACTTGGACCTCAACATCAACAACAGGCAAAGATCCTTTCCGATCTTAAACTACAAACACAGCAAGCTATGTATTTTTCGGTCTTAAATTCCTCGCAAATAATTATTGGGGTTGTTTCCTAGAAGTTCCTACTTCCTCCAGATAATAATTCTCTCCCGGCTCCTTCCCTTCCAACCCACCTCACCTCACCTCGCCACAGACGTTTAGCACGTCAACATCTCTCCGTTGACCGTTAAGTCAACTATAATTGACCGTATACGACTATCATCTCTTTATCCTCTCACTCAGAACATACTCTCGCTCGGTTTCTCCGAACCCACAAACCTTTCCGTTCACGATCAAAACATATAAGTCTGTCTTTGCCAATAACCCTTTTCATACCTGACCATTCTACTAACAACCTGTGGGCGATGGATATGTGCGGAGGCGCGTCCACTACGGGTGGAAAGAGAGAGAATTCACTATCAGTCACACTCTCTCAGCCGTCTGCTAAACGAGCCAGGCTGTCTTCCGCCGCCGTTGAACCCGTTTTTGGACGGCTCGAAGTGTCCGTAGATATCAACTCCGAGGACATCATCCAGATCAGCAATAAGCGTCTGGGAGAGACCAGACCCGTCGTCGATCACCTTTCGGACGATACCTTTGCCATCCGCGGCCCCCGTGAGCAAGCCCACGCCATGCTCCACAAAATCCTCGGCCACAGCAACAAGGCTACATTCACATGTATCGCGCGACTCGTTGCGGACACGGAGAAGGCGGTACCAGCTATCTCTACGCCGGCCGTGGCTCGGAGCATGGCCCACGGGCTTCTCCGCGATGACGTCGACGAGGTCAAAACTTTTCCCGCCCCCGAACTCGACGGTCCAGTACTTTCTCGCGGCAGCCTGGATACTGCGTTGGAGAAGTGGTCGGCATGGGGCAGACCCAACACGAAGCTGAAGTTGCTTGTATACGAGATGACTTCCATGGAACCGCAGGCCTGTTCCGTCGAGCTGCTCGTAACGCAGGACTTCGCCGACAAAAACCCAGAGATGAGTGTTATGGGTTTCGACTCGATGCTTTCGACAGAGCGACGGAGATGCTACGATTGGTTCACAGAGAAGGGAAAGACGCAGATCGGCAAAGACATCACACGCTTCAAGCTCCTCGTGTTTTTATGGGCCGTGAGTGGCAACTCAAAGGTTCGAACGCTATGGGAGTCGCTTGGAGAGTTCTACCATGTCGACGTCGACCCTAATGATTCAACTTTCCCGTGGAACAAACTGAAGCCCACCGAAACGGCTGGCGGTAATGACCTGTTATACGAGAGCTTCCTCCAGAAGCGCAACCAAAAGATGAAGCAAAAGAGAAGATTGGTGGTCTAGAGCGCTCATCGTACTGAGGGAGGGTCTTGACACCCTCTGAACCCCAGAGCGACAAGAGCCTAGACGCGACGAACACACAACGCAGCACCCAAATGAGCGGCTTTTGGGACAACCAGCCTAGCGGTTCCCAATACACGGGCATTACACGGTGCCAATACGAATAGTCAAAGTATTAGTAAAGGTTGATAGGATAGACCATCAAAGGTCATTTTGCCCCCCCCCCCTTTTCCTGTCGTTTACTTTTGTGATCCACCTTGGTTCTGTGAACCGACAGCACCTCATATCGTCTCTACGCACACGCACACATGATCGTAAGTGGGCACAGATTCCGGAGCCAAGGGCAGTTCGTAAAAGGTGTATATGCTTGTATGAACGAGGACAACGGGCTAAATTGTCGCTCCCCCTCCTTTTTTTGTTTTCCCCTTGACCGCCCCGAAACGCCAGAGCAAAAAGACAAGACGTTAGAAAAAGAAAGAAAAAAACCAGCCCAGCCAGGCGCATGATGATAAAAGCCACGACAACTCTGTGTGTGTGTGTGTATCTCACTCTCTCCCCCCTCTAGTATTTTTTTCTTTGATATCATGTACTAACCCCCCCTCCCGCCGTCTGCTCATTACCATCCATACCCTCCTCTCTCTCACCGTCCTTTACTGCTCCATCGCCTCATCGTCAGCGGCGGCGGCAGCAGCACCGTCATCACCCCACAGGCCGTCGAGCTTGAACTCCTGGGCCCACTCCGTGACGATGGTCTTCTGGTCCGCCGCGCCGACGTCGTCGCTGACGGGCGCCACGGCGGCAGCACCATCGCCCTGCACCGCCAGGACGGGGGCATCGACCCAGCCCTGGATGCGACCGTCGCGCCAGTCGGTGATGACGGTCATGGCGGCGGCGTTGATGTTGGGGATGCCGCCACGGCCGATGCGGCCGCGCTTCCGCGCAACCTGTACGAGGAAGTCGGTAGTGATGTCACCGTCAGCGCGGCTTGGCAGCAATGGGGGGAGGTCGTAGACATCCGTCAGCTTCTGCAGCAGCTCGGGGGTGGCGGACAGCCGGCGCAGGAGAAGAGTGACGGCGGGGATGGGGTCCTCGATGTTCTTGGGCGGCACGGCGTTGAGCAGCACGAGGTGGGCGTGAGCGTCGGTCGCGTTCTTAATCGACACCAGGCCAGAGGTCGTGCCGTTGGTGGCCGAGGGGAACACGATGCCGGGGGAGTCGAGGAGGGTGAGCTTGCTGTCAATCTTGACGGCGCGGATGCTCGTCGTGACACCGGCCTCGGCGCCCGCGGGGCACGCCTTGGAAGCGCCGCGGCCGCCGCTGAGGCGGCCGAGGAGGGCATTGATGACGGAGGACTTTCCGACGTTAGGGTAGCCGATGACACCGACCGAGACTGCGCGCTTGAGCTGGCGGCTGGCGGCGTAGGACTTGAGGGCGCGGAACAGGTCGGCCGACGTCTTCTGCACCGTCAGCTCCTTGTGGTTGAAGGTCTGGGCGTTGGGCGCCGCGTTGGAGGCGCGCAGGGGCAGGGTCGGGAAGTAGCGGCGCAGGTGGACGAGCCAGTCCTTGAGGACCTTGGGGGGCACGAGGTCGATCTTGTTGACGACGAGGATGAGACGCTTGCCGCCGTTGGCGGCGGCCATGACGCTGCGCTCGACGTCGCGGGAGCGGGTGGACTCAGGGTCGCGAGCGTCGAGGACGTAGAGGATGACGTCGGCCTGCTCGACGACGTTCTTGAAGACCTTGTCGAACGCCTTGCGGGAGGTGGCGTTGCCGACGGCGATCTCGGGCGCGGCGTCCTCATCGTCTGAGTCGTCGTCGTCGTCGTCCATCTCGTCGTCGTCGCCGCCGTCGCGGAGGTCCTTCTCGTAGCTCTCGGCGGCGGCCCTTGCGCTCGCCAGCAGGGCGGCCATAGGGTTTGACTCGTTGACGCCGGCGTCGTCTTCGTCGTCGTCGAACATCATGTCGTCGTCCCCGACGTCGGCCATCACGTCCTGACCCGTCGACGTAGCCTCCGTAGCGCCGCCCGTCTTGGCGGCCTTTGCCATCTCGCGGCGCTTCTGTGCCTCCTCCTGCTTCCGCAGCTTCTTCTCCTCAATCTCCTCGAGGATCTTCTCCTTGTAGGGGAACAGGTTCGGGATGCCGGGATCCTTCTTGAGCTTGGAGCGCCATTCTGGGTTCTGCTTGGCGAGCTTTCTCTGTTTCCTCTGCTTGGCTGCCGACGCCTTCTCGATCTTGTGACGGAGGCGCACGGGGGTCCTCTTGGACTTGGGCTCTGCGATGCTATTAGTCAATGCGGAACAGTCAGTTTCCTGCAGAGTGCGACGTACTCTTAGGTTTGTTGATTGAGCCGGCCATCTTAGAAGTTGACCCGGGTGATTTGAGGGTGTACTTTTTTTTCCTCTATTTTACTTGGAGGGTTGCTTCCTGCTAACCTCGCCGTAAAATTTCCTGCGCCTCTGTCTTTGCAGTGCAACTTTCAAAAATTTAGTGGGAGGGCGGGTTCTGCCGATCCACACCGCTCGCTATCACTATCAGACCCCACTATCAATGCTCACCGCCCGGATCTAAGCCCGTTGCGGCAGCCCCGCCATCAAAGATAGCCCCTCCAACCCATGGCGACCAGTCTTGAGGGTGAGAGCGTGCTAGAACCAGTGGACCGGAGTCGTTTACCTGCGTAACGAGGACCTGATCCGGAAAGAGAGCCTCTGACGGTGTTGTATCCGAGGGGGGGGGGGGTTGTTTCGCCATGGCGGATTACCAAGGTTGTCGTTGCCGACCCAGCGATCCCTCTAGAGTCATCAGTCGCCTCACAACCTCAAGTTCAGCTTCGAGTCATGCTTTCTCGTCCGTTACAACAGATCCGTTAGAAATAGGTGGCACTAGAACTCAGTTTTCGGTTGGAAACCCATCGTCAGAGACACGTCAACTCTTCGGTCGTCTGCCTAAGCCAACCTGATCACATCGCCAGGTAATTGTGTTGTCACGTCGCAAAAAAGGGAGACAACTGCTGAAACCTCGGCCGTCAGTCACAATTCAACCATGTCGTACACAGCCCCTCCGCAACGCATCAGCTTCGATGGCTTCCTCTTCGACATGGACGGCACCATCATCGACTCGACAGAGGCCGTCGTGAAGCATTGGCACACGTACGTCTACCGATCCGACTCTCACCACCGAGGTCTCACGGCCGGCATCGTCCCTTGCATCAAGACACCTCCCCCGCCCATTTCCTGAACCATCCCCACTAACACCGCTCTCCCTTACAGAGTCGGCAACGAAATAGGGGTTGCGCCCGAGGTGATCCTCGAAACATCTCACGGCCGCCGGAGCATCGACATCTTGAAGATTCTGGCCCCTGAGAAGGCGAACTGGGAGTGTGAGTTGCGCTCAGATCTCTTCCTGCCCGTCCCCTTGCTTCCCTTTTCGCTCACCGGCCGGCCGCCATCGTTTCTCATCGTTTGACACTGTTTCTCACTCGGCAAAACCCCACGACACAAGCAAGGGGCCCAAGGGGAGGGGGCTCGCTGACGTGTTTACTTGCAGATACTCGTGAGATGGAGGGCCGCCTGCCGAAACTCTACGGAAAGGACGCGATCGAGATCCCGGGAGCAAGGGCGCTGCTGGACGCTCTGATCAAGGAGGAGGCGCCCTGGGCCATTGTCACCTCTGGAACCGAGCCCCTCGTCGGCGGGTGGCTCGGCGTCCTCAAGCTGCCCCAGCCCGAGCACCTTGTCACCGCCGAGTCTGTGGAGAACGGCAAGCCAGATCCGACCTGCTACCTCATCGGCCGTGAGAAGCTCGGCCTGCAGGATGCGTCGAAGCAGATCCTCGTCCTCGAGGACAGCCCGGCTGGAATCAGAGCAGGCAAGGCGGCCGGATGCAAGGTGCTGGGCCTCGTCACAAGCCACACCGTTGAGCAGGTTGCGAGCGCCGAGCCAGACTGGATCGTCAGAGACCTCGACTCCGTCAGGGTCGTTGAAACCAGGGATGGTGTCGTCACTTTGGAGTTTTCCAACGCCCTCGTGCCGGGTCTCAAGGCGTGAGGAATGGAGGCTCTGCCAATTAAATCGATAGACGGAATTAGACTTTGTGTGCCCAGAGACTTCAGTATCACAGAGCCGTGGTTCGCCATTCCCTTGGGGCAAAAGAAGGGAGAAATTCGGGCCAACTCCGTGACAAACGACTGGCTAGTGAGTCTCGAGGGCGACTAGGACTATACCCGATCTTGGCATGTCGAGAGAAATCTGGATTCGAGGGGGGGAGGGGGGGCAAACGGCCTCGATGGGTGTACGGCCACGGGGAGAGGTCCTAACCACAAGTCGTCTCGTCGGCTGCGGTGTCTACTTCACTCCGTGGCAGCAGCCTAACAACAAAAAACGCCATTGATCTCTGCGAGAGGTGAGTCGCGTAGGCCCAAGACCTTGTCTCCGACCCAGAGTCAAGCTACACCGGATGTCGCGTTCGGACATGTGCGACCTCTGGACCCAAGAACATCCCCCCCCCCCCCCCCTTTTGGCCGAGTCAGGTGAGAGAGAGCCTTGCTACACTCGCGTGTAGTCTCTCGCCGGTGACTCGGATTGCCGAACTGCCACGGCTTTACACAGTACGCTGTGTCGGCGGTTCGATCAGCTCGACACGAAGCAGAGCACGAGCGTATCGAACCTCAGCCGGCGGTCTTGTTTTCTTTTCATCCTTCCGCCGACCATGGGGCAAATACCCACAACCTCAAGGTTGACCCGGGAAAAGCAACGTTTAAAGGGTCTCAGTCCGGCAAAGGCACCGCTTTTGGACAGGCCGAAAAGCAAACTGGGCACGACGGTGGTGCGTTTCACGAAAGCGTCGTGCAGGGAAGTCTGACAACTCGCCGAACGCTCCCAGTTGCCTCTTGTCTAGCCTGCGCGGAACCTGAGCGGTCCCGAGGCCCTGGTTGTGGCGCAACTTTGCATACCATGTGATGACGAGGCCGCTATTAGCGGCATGCTATGTAGACGAGACGAGGCGAGAGTGAACGGTTTGTACGAGTCCATGTGAGTCGGAGATGCAAGGTCCCGAACAGCAAAAGCATGCCCTGTCAGCTCCGGGCTTCGTGCTGACGGACCGGCTGCCTGCAGGTCGTAATCAGCCAGGCGCAGGCACGCACGTCTTTACGAATGAAGGTGCAAGTCGAGTCAGAAAACAACATCTTGCAGCAACTTCGGAGATCTTCATGCCTTAGCCTTTGGGACGTCGCTCAAGCCGGCGGCGAGTGTGACAGATTGGGTGATACGGTGCCGGCTTGGCCCTTCCCCCCTACCCGGATGATGATGATGATGTTGATGATGCTTGGCGAGGGTTGGGCGAACAACGAAAGTCCACCATCTTCCACGCCATCTCCGGCTGGCGGGCAAACGAGGCTGACGGTGCTTGGTGGCTACAAGCACATTCAGATGCGGATACCCGCGCATGATGCAGAGACAGAGAGACATGACAAGGGGTCGCCGTGTACAAGCGTTGGCGTTGATGCAAGGCCCAAGAGGAGTTGTTTGCTATTCACATCTTCTTGAGTGCCAGCAGGCGCCCGAAGACGCCATTCCCACATGTGCGACGGCGTGGCCCGACTTTCGTGGGGAGGGATGTAGTGATGAATCAAGGAGGGACCAGACCAAGGCAGGTTTCGCGCGCGAAAGCATTGTTTTCTTGTTCTGTTTTTGGGGGGAGCAACGCAAAGGATGGCCGCGGCGAGTCCTGAAGCCCGGCCGATCCTCAAGCAGTCGTCGCATGGTGCAGATATAGACTGACGACTGCTTCTAAACCATACGCGGTCACCGAGGTAGTATGTTTCCACGACGCTGGGAGCGGTGAAGGCGAGGTTTGATCTTCACACCGACAATGGCTGTCATCTCGACTACGATGAGGAGGACATTCAAAATCTTGATTGGTGGCGCACCCATCATCAAGGAGGATGGATCTAGGGCGACGAGTCCTCAAAAGCGACCACTCTCGCCGGCACCGTCGGATTCGATTAGTGCCAGGCCATGATTGGCCGGGGTTCCGGAGCCAAGCTACCGGGCCGGACGGGGAAAGCCGCGCACCCGTCGTCAACGAACGAGCACATTGTGCACAAGAGACACGGATACCTCGAGAGGAAGCTCATCACTTGGACGCGGCTTCCGGCTGCGTCCGCATCCTTTTGCATTGAGGCGGTTCTCGTCGGTGGAGGGATGTGCTCTGACTCGAGTCGACCCTGTGTCGTGAGGCTGTGCCGTGGTTTAGCGAGCGAGAAAATGAGATTGTGCCGTCGTAGAGATGAGAGGAGGGGGGGGGGGCGTTCAGGTCGGTGTTGGAGTGTGGAAACTGACACGCGCAGCAGCCCGGCCCGCATGCAAGTGTTGCTGTAGCCTGTTGCTTGCTTGCTGCACGCGTGCTCCCACAGGGTCCCCTCGTCAACTTTTTCTTTCTTCTTTGCCTACATACTAGTACGGCCGTGACGAGGGCCCCTGATCAAGTTTAATGAGGGAAGGCAGGGGGGGGTGGGCGGCGGGTTGTGCGGGTGGGAGGAGAAGAGAGCAAAGAAAAGAAGAATAAAGTAAAGATAAAAGTGACAGGAAAACCCCAGCAACAACTGCCCACTCCCTCCTCTCCCCTCTGCCCCCCCCCCTCCCCCCTCTTCCGGCAAAGGGGGAAAAAACGAGCTTGCTCTATCCACAACGCAGGGGGCAGGCCGGCATCTCATCCATCTCATCAGTCGTCACGGTCGGTATCGCACGTGGCTGCCAGGACCCGATGTTGGCCATCCATCCCCAAAGTCATTTCATACTACTCTGTACGTGGTCTACCCTGTATTGGCTCCGGTACATCTATGGGAAACGAAAGAGCCGAGCCACGCTGTGCCTCGTATACCTACTGTAGTATCGTCATGGGCCTTGACGAACCGAGTAACGTGGCCGCGGGGTTCGAGTGTCCGGTTCTGTGGTTCTTGTGACCGCAGGACACAGTCCAAGACATGGTTACGTTGCGGCTTTTCGGACGTCAAGCTCCCCTACAGAAAAACCGTGGCCCCTTTTCTGCGCATGTGCTCGGAAAAAAAACTTCATCTGCAGTGCGCAGATTGTGCCAGGCGCACGGTCGCGACTACATACCTACCTACTACTACTCGGCGTTGCGCCGTCTCCCTCGTTCGAGAAGGCGTTGCTGATTGATTACGGCGCCCTGTACGGATACGCATACGGCGGCAGATGTGCCCGAACTAGACATGGTCCTTGACGAACAGAGGCTGCGTGAGGGAAGGCATCCCGATTCCGTGGATGAGGGCCAGACACTAAAAACAGACGTGGTTACACTCCGGAACACTCCCAGGTAGGCCTACACAGGACAAGGTATTGCAGAATATCATTTCCCGAGGCGAGCTCTTCGAATCGTGAGAGTGGAACAGCGGGTAGATGTCTAATGAGCAGATGAAAGATGACATCGACATCTGTAATCTTGGGGCACAGCAAGATCTGGGTCGGCACTGCAGGGCTAGCGGGGACCGATCGCAACGTACTAGCTAGTAGTAAGTAGTCGGCAATAAGTATCCGTACCTGTACGGCACAAGTCGCTGCATGACGAGTGACTGAGTCACTGGAGGGGGGAGCTTGTGCTACACGCGCTGGCTGGCTCGTATATCATGCGATGCACCCAAAGACCATTCCTCGACATGTTGCTTATGTCGACTCGCGAAAGAAACTGGGTCATCATATCGCCTCAGCGAAGGACCAAACCTAAAATGATTCCATTGTAACCAGGCTCATGTTGACAGTGGCAGATCGCCCAATCCATGCCGCTGGGTATGCCGAAGGGGGGGGGGCTGAGACAAGCTGTCTTGGGGCTTTGCTACCAGCAACTCTCCTGACGGTTGAAATCATCGGCAGCGCTTAAACCAGTCCGGCGCCGTTGGGCCATCACCGGGACTGGTTATCTGCCTGATGTTGGGGGTGTCGAGCAAGACGGGATCGGGGTTTGGGTGCAAAAGTTTCTTAGAGGCCTAGACTTGACTCCTGACTCGTCAAGCACGACGGCCCAATACGCTCTCCGAAGAACTTCCGCGACCCCCATGATGCGTCCATGTCTCCCCGCCCTGATCTCGGCAACACCAATCGCATCTTGCGACGGAGTAGGTAGGTATCCCCAGGAGCAGCACCGCGCTGGGCTGGCTAGGCACCTACTATGGCACTGTTACACCACAAAGTGTCGTATCGGATGGTCCACCGCAATGGGGTTACAACGCCCACAGAGAAGTGACGGTCCGGAACCCCCTCCTCTCCAACAGCTACGTACATCGGCCAAGCCCTCGCATCTCGCATTCACCAACGGACATCGAGGTGTAATTAAGTCTAGGCCTCGAAAGACCAACGTCACGGAGGAACCCCCCCCCACCTGGCGACTTTCCACCGCTGAGGTTGGCATGTAGCACTCGGCTATTGACTAGGCTGTTTCTGTAGATACACAGCTTGTCCTGCTGCTGCATTCTGACTGTTTTCTATGTGGTCAATACTCCGGGCCGATTCGGTTCGTCCATGTAGGTGTTTCGCTGCATGACTTGATGGTGGTGCTGGAGGCCAGCTGTACCGCACTTGCGCATCATGCATGTCCACGAACGACTTTCCGATCTTGTCGGGTGCGCGAATCCTTTCTGTATCCTAGTCCAGACCATGGGGATTGCCGGGAGTGTACTTGACCAAGGTAGGTATACATTTTGCCACGATCGAGGCCACAGGATCGACAGCTTGAGATGCTACCCGAATTCCGGGAAACACTTTCCCGATGTCTTTTTTTTTCTTTTTTTTTCTTCTCTTCATCGGCCTGGATAAAGTAAAACATGCATGGCGAAATACCTCGTTCGAAATGCCGATTGGGTAACAGACGAACGGACTAAGACGAGACTCTGGCGGGGGTCGGGAGCTCAAGGTCATCTGGCTTCTGGCCGCCAAACAGAAGGGAATGAGAGGCGGGCTGACGGCACTATCCTATACGATCAAATGTGCAACGACGGGCGTGATGCTTTGCTTCGTTGACAATGACAACTGGTCCGCCTTATTCGGGCTTGCCAGCATGGCGACGCGACATGACGCGGCTGATGAACAGCACAGAAATTGTGTGTGCTTTCCCCAGCTTGTTTGTTTCGACGTAAGGGGTCTGGTCCTATAGCGCACATCTTAAGAGAATCCCACGAACGAGGCTTGGTACCGGATCTAGGTCTGCACGCCTCGTTTGCCTTAGCAATGTCACCTTAAGGAAGGCGGCTAACCGCAACTCTTCGCCATAACATTCGCCTGGCATAATTGCTATCCCGATAGGCCGCTTCCTTGGACAGATACTCGGGAAGCGCGATGTGACTCCATCACGCACCGCCTAGCCAGTTCGTGACATTGTAGTGCCTCGTTCCCAACAGCTGGGCTCTGAGACCCATTTGCAGCATTCGGCCATCTACATGGTTAAATCTGGAGCTACCATTAACACTCCGATGTACTCTGTACCTATTTATTTGAACCGTTGCCATCCACCACCCAGCTTCAGACGCTTACATCTGCCAACGAAACCCAAAAGGTCAACCCGGGAGGGTATCGTCAACCTTCTTGAAATTGCGAGCGTGAAAAGAGGTGGTGGCGGCATACTTCCGTGAACTATACAGCAACTCTAAAACTACGCAAGTATCGTCAATACGTCGTACGAGAGACCAGTGACGCTTACATTTGCGACAACTGTCTTTTCTGCAATGCAACCTGCAATTTGGGATGCAACACTGCATAGCTTTCAATGTCGACCCTGCAAGGTTGTACAAACCAGCGGGAGCACATGCTCCCGAAATAGTAGCATGCTTGTCCTTCCTTTCTTTTTTCGCGCAACCCTGTGGCGGTGACGGCTCGCGTCAAGGCCCGTCCGCTGCCTTCGAGTAACCTGGAGAAAGGGTCGCAATTGAGGACGGGATGTGCCCCCGACACCAGACCAGGAAGCCAACCGAACCATCATTTGTCAAGGCATCTTGACTTCTTCGATTAAAAAGAAAGCCGGCTAACTTCAGAGACCGAAACTGGGGAGGTGTCGGGAGATACTTTCCGTAAAACAACGGCACTAGCCCTTGATGCGGAATGAAAGCCGTTTGTTTGTGACCCAGGCTCGCGGGCCTTTCGATCTCATAGCCTTGTCGGGGTTTCTGTTGGCTTATGATCGACGATGAGAAACTCCCTTGGCTATAGCCTCATTTGTGCTCAGGAGGCGTCCCTGCATCCCCAGAACCTGGTTACGAAGAGCAGGCCCAGTGGCAAATCCGTACCATGTCTAACGGCACATTTACTGCAACGAGAACTGGAAATGCTATATTTCAAACCGCCGCAAACTTTGTCGGACAAGTTCACAGGGTAGGTTCTTTGCAGACCGGCACAGTGGCGAGCTGCAAAGGAGAAGCCGAACGTCTACGTACCATTTGATGATATGTGATCGTCAACATCGGATCTCCCACAGCCGTCTCTCCGTACATGCGCAGGCGTGGTTATGAGACGGCCGACGCGAGGACAAGCCTCAATCGTGCGCCTGCTGTGGTGCGTTCTACGCCGTGGGGAGAAGAAAAGTGTGCCGCTGCACTCCTAGAGGGGCGGGTACAACGGGCTTAAACAACATTCCGTGGGTGTCATCGACCAGTACAGAGGCAGCCAGCCTGACAATGGTGACCATGTTACCTGGACGGGTCCATACGGTCCATACGGTCCATACGGTAAGGTTGCCAGCTATGAGAACGACGTCTGGTCTTTGGGGGTTCGGACGGGCCCACCCATACGACTCCCCTGACAGACAACAAGTGATAGTCGACAGACAGTGCGAGTTCCGACCGAGGGAGACGCTTGTGCAAGTCCCGACAAGCTGCAGCGGTCCGCGGTTGTGACGGGCCCAAAAGGCTACCACACCATTGGCCTAAGCCTCCTTTGTTGTGCAGCAGCGGTGGCATTTGGCGCCCGGTTGCAAGTCAAGCAGCGTTGAGAGCGAGGCGTCTCTCGAAGAGGATGTCTCAGCTCAAATGGGGAAGGGCTTGCGCTTTGTCATTGTCAAAGGTTTGACAGCTTTGCGACCCAATGCTGCGCCGAGTGAGACCAGTGGAAAGCAAGTGGGGGCATTCGGGGCTAGCTTGCGGGAGCAGCGCCTTGTGCCTGGAGTCAAGGGAGCTGGTGTCTGCTCTGCCCTGTGCGTCCTAGAACCGCCGGCTTAGACTGAATGGGGTGTAGCGAGCGTTAAGTTGAGGACTAGGCCAGCAATAGGCTCAGCTGAAATGTGGTGATGAAGTTGCCGTTTTGGTACTAATAGACCGTGGCATCACAGGTTGGGCTGGATGGTCTTTACTGACAGGTCAGCGCCCGAACCAATCATCCACCATGGCCTCTTCGAGGCGGACGATGCTACAGCAGCAGTGCCCATCGCATGAGAGCGTTACGTTCTGGGAGTAGCTGGAAAGGCAAGGCACCCCCCCCCCCCCCCAACCATCTCGTCAGTTAACGGTTGATCATGACGGGCGAGGATTGTGATCACAGCCTGAAGCCCTTGGCGGCAAGGAGAAGTAAGGGAAAAAAGAAAGGGAAAAAAATCGACGCGTTTTTGGCGTCGTTGAGCTGCGTTAGCGCGGCGGAGGCCCAGGGGCAAACAGCAAAGTGACAGGGGCCGCTTGCGCTCACGAATGGTAGGGACCTATTCCGTCAGGTCGACCGGGGGTGCAAAGTGCGGAAAGGGTGGGTGTAGAGGCGGACTTGCCCTAATCCATAGCCATCTCTGCTCTCTTTTCGTCCAGACCGGACTCTGGAGCAACTGAAGGCAAACAAATGCGGCAACCGGTCTGCGCGGCGGGCGGCCCCAGCAGCCGGAACTGGTCGTAATGGTTGCTCCATTGGAGTGGTGGCATGGCAATCCTGTCCAGCAAAGCCGCGAGGGCAGACAGACGATGGAGGCGTGGCTGTCGTCTGCTGTTTGACAACTACGAGGTGACTCGGGATCCCAAGAGGCGCCCCGGGTTAGGTATACATACACAACCCTCTTGTTGGATTGGCTAGTGTAGGACATGATGGCCGAAAGATTGGGATGAACGAGGGGGAAGTCGTGGCTCGCCCGGTTGGCGCTGGCCAGCCGTGTGTTTTTGGCGTGTTCCGGCGTCATGGTTTTGCTTTGGTGCTGTCGTAACCCGGCCGGGTAGGGGACGGTTGAGCGGAATCAGGTGGTAGTCGCACTCTGGGCCAGTGTCGCTGCAATGGGACTCTCGGCCGTGCCATGCCTGGCGATCGATAACAGGCCGCCTAGCATCTGCTATCCACCGTCGACCATAGCGGAGGCTTGGACTTCATGTCACCGCCTGAGACCCTCAACTGTCCCGCAAAGCAAATCCAAGGCCGCTGGGGGGTTTTTTCTCATGTTGATTGGCAGCGTTCCGAGACAAAGAGCGTAGGTCGTGGAGAAGCCAAGGGTGGAGCTGGATGCTGTACCAGCCGCGATATGCAAAGAAGAAGAAAGTTGCCGATCCGGATGGGCACGGCGGCAGCAAGGATGTTGTGGCGAGGCTGCTTGTGGTCTTGGGCGAGCAAAGACAGTGGCGGGTGTTTGTGTGGACACGAATACTAACCGACACAATGCGTGAGAGAGAGTCTGCGTACTCTGTGCGAAATACAACCCGTTGTCCAAAGGCCAAGTAAGACGGTCAGTTTAGGGGAGTGGCTCATCTCGCAAAGATGACGATGGCGGTGACGTGACAGGCCCAAGCACATCATGGCGGATGATCACGCCCCGGGAGAGAAGGAGCTGGAGAAAATATTAAGCTATGAAGAAAGTATGGGGTAACAAATGGACGCTCCAGGGCGAGCGTAGAATGTTGTGAGCAGCTAGGGGCAGTTCGAGGGGTGAAATTGTGGAGGCCTAGCAGGATGGAGAGAAGAAGGGAAAGAAGGGAAGACAAGAGGTTGGTTGTTCTACCCATACCGTACATCCGCTGTGTAGCCATTTCCGTTCCCGTTCGTATTGTCTCCTCATGATTGACTCGTTCAGTCCAGGGACCAAACCATGCTGTGTGGGACAGCTATGTGAGGGGGGAGGGGGAGAAAAGAAAACCAGAGAATGAGCATTGAAAAGGCGGCCTGCCGCACTTTCTTTGGTGGGTCGCAACTGCTTTGCGGCAAGCGCAAAACGACGGCAACGACGGCGACATGGATTCGAACCTTGGGATCAATCAGCAAACGAGTCCACATGGTTGGCCATTTCCACTACACGTCGTACGGATACTGTGCAAGAATTGGCCTTTCGTCAACAGTTGGAAGAGGACATAGCGGCGGGCATCTCATCTCCCTCTCTGTGCGAAGATTCAACATGATGTCAAGCCCCTTTGGTTCGCGTCGCAATAGCGTGCCGAGGGAGCTGCCCCGAAGAATGAGGCAGTTGATGGTCTCGTCCACTATCTCGATCATGCGGGTTCTCGATGGGCAATTTTGTTCCCTGGTGTACCGTACCATAACTACTTACCTGAGGGCATCCTCCCCCTTCCAACAAGGAAGGCATGGCTGGATCGGGATCAGTGATGGCCTTACGGAGACGAGGCAATGGAGTTAGTGCTGCGCCCGACGGTCCGCACTGTCCTTGGACCGGCCAGTCCGTGTAAGCAGACGGGTCCTGTCCAAGAAGTGGTCCGTGTGGCTGTGGGCTCATTTCACACTGTCCGGCCTGCAGGTGGGTGGAGCCGGTTGGGGCGCAGGGACAGGCACGGAAAGAGACAGTGGAGGTTCGGGGTCAAAGGGGGTGGAAGCTCCCACTGCAAGTGGGGTGGCTCCCCCACATGACCTTCCTGACATCGAGTTAAGTAAGGTACTACGGAGTTGAGGTATGTACCTACCAACAGGTAGGTAGGTAGGTAGGTAGGTACGGACAGTGTGGTGTACAGACGAATACGTACTGTCAGCTACAGTGAGTGTACTTTACTGCGATGCGGTGCACTTGCTCATACCTAGGTAGTGACTTAGTGAGGATGCCGTCTCCATTAGAATACCTACCACTATGCAGTAAGTATCCCAATCGCTTTCTCATCCTGACCAACACGTGTACCTGCACAGCAAGGGACAGGAACACCTTGGCTTTCTTTCCGTGCCTGAGGCTAGTAACCTGTCGGGCCATTGCGACACGGGTCAGTGCCGCGGCATCTTATCATGCCTACCTACCTAGGTGGGTAGTTTAGGTAGTTTACAAACATACTACCTACACTACCTTGCCTTATTACCTACCTAGTTGGGTAGGTACACAGTAAAATACTTTGTCCCTACACTCAGGTACTGGTACGTGTACCTCGCATCGATGCCTCCATCCCCACCTGCCGATGGCATTCACGTGGTCGAGCGGTTTGCCCCGACTGCTGGCTAGGACGGACAAGAAAACAAACAGAACCGTCCGAGGGGGGAGTCAGGGCGGGGGAGTCGGTCATCTCTACAGATAGGTATTCCATACATAGTAGGGTCTTGGGGCTCTGCGCCAATTCTCATCTTACAAAGCGTCTAGTGAGCACTAAGCAAGAGCCGGACTTGTCAGCTCGCCCCGGCAAACTGCATAGTAATTACCTGGCTAGCCCGGCCGACGTCCGCCTGTTGTCGTCTGCCTCCGCAAGTGCTACGCGGCAAATTTTACACGCCAACCCGGCATATCCCACAGACTTCTTATGTGCATCAAGGCGAACCCTTCTCCCCCCGTCTCCCTGCAGCCATCTCTGGTCCGATCTTGTCGTATTCCCTCACCTGTCGCCCGCCGCCCACCACAAAACAACAGGCCAAGACGCGCGCACACGTACTGTGCTGCACCGCGCACTCACCGAAGCAACACAGACTTTTAGCTGGTCTTCATCTCCCCGGGTCAGATGCTGCCGTCGTCGGGATCGTCACCACCGTTCGGCTTGACCCTGCCCAGCCCATCCCAGCTCGGCCCCATCCAGTCCTATTTGGTTTGGTTCTGTTTTCTTGTTCGGTACAGGATCTCTTTTGCCCTCTACTCCACTTACCGTACGTCGGCCTTGCTTCCTCGTTGCTCCTCCGAGTCGAGTCGAAGCCGAGGACCCGTCATGTCGTGTCCCTTACGACCATACTCGCCGACTATCTAGCCCCATCTCAAGGGCCAACGAGGCGTTGTCGGAACCATCATGTGGATAGTGCACTCACTTATCTCGCCCTGCCCAACCGCTTGTCTGTTTATGCATTGCCCTGCTCATCTCTTTTCCCGTAGAGGTCCATTCTGCTCCCCTTGAAGCTTGGACTGACAGGCGGCGCATTGACTTGTCATTCTGTAATGTCTCGCTCTCGTCCCTTTGGCCGTTCGTCACCGCCCTGTCGTTGTGTCTGTCTGTCTGTCTGTCTGTCTGTCTGTCAGTCAGTCAGTCCGTCTGTCACGGATGGTACCTTGCCTTACTAGCCCCTAGGGTCTACCGTCACACATCACCGCGAGGCCTCGCCCACCCACCAGCACGACGCTTGCCGGCCTATCTTCAGCCCAGAGCAGGGGCCTTTAGGTCCAAAGTTTCTTGGTGTGGCACCAGCCGACATGAGGGCGCCGGTCGTCCAAACCCAGGGACGCAAAGACGCTTCATGGACCAGGGGTCGGGACGGACCCCAGTGGCCGGGGGCCGGGGTTGAGAACCAGGGGGTGTGGGATGAGATGGGATGGGTTGTGAATGGGACGGGGTGGATGTCCGTGTGGATGTGAAGGGTTCAGTCTCAATTCAGGTGGGTGCAACCTTCCTCCCCCTCCCACCTCACTCCTGCCTGCATGTACTTCGTACACAGTACTTACTGAGCTACTCACTGCACAGATCGCCCAATGCCCTTTTCCGAGTTCGCTGGTGTTGTCCCCTCCCCCCTTCTGCTGACATGGCATGAGCGCGCACACACGCACACGCACACGCACACGCACACGCACACATGCAGACGGCACGCACGTCCATCACCGAATCTCCTCATACGCTTTACTGCGTACACTAAGAAGAAGTACTCACCCTCGCTCTCACAGCCTGCTTCGGCCTGCATCCACTGCACGCCGTCTTTCCCACGCTCTCCATCCTCATCTTCCGAAGCTACTTGGATCGCTTTGTACAGCTCACTCTGCGCGTTCTACTACTCGGACCTTGTCATATCCTTCCATGCCTCCACTGCTTTGCTTTGCTTACCTTACCTTACGAATAGATAGTACCATTGTAATATGTTGCTTTGCTAGCTTGCCCTGTCTGTTCTGCCCTGGTCCCTCAGAGACCCTCTGTTGTGGCTCCCCTTTCCCTTCCCTCTCAGAGCCCAAGAGTCAAGAGTGGTGTCCCCCTTGCTCCCTTGGTCTCCCGACACCTCCACCCATATGATCTCCTCCGTGCTAGGGGGGGGTACCCGGTGGACAACGAGAGAGAGGTACCCCCTTCTTGCTCACCCATGCCCTGCCGCCACCCCAGCGCCTACCTGCCGCGCGACTTACACCCACGTCGGCTTGCACACACACACACACACACACACGCAGCGCTCAGTGACGATGGGTCGACGAGACAAATGAATACATCTTCCGCCTCTCACCCCCCTCCCCCTCCCGACACAACTCCCTCTCGCTCCTCTTGTCATTGTTTTCTGTGCCCTTTCCCTCCCGTCAAGCCTCGTCTGTGCTCCTCCAGGCCCTTGCCTAGACAGATCGAACATCTCGCCCTCAGGCCTTGGGAGGACTTTGGCAGACCTTGCCGTCTCACCTCGTCGTGGCCCTGCCTCACCCTTCCTCATCCCGCTTTCCGCGCCCCGTTTGATCTTAAAGCGGACAAGCTCCCCTCGATCTGCTGTCCCGAATCCCGCGCCTCTCATACCCACGTTCTCTCTTCGCACCTCTCTTAATATTAGGCTTTCAGCCTCCTAACCTCAAGTCATTCTTTCATCTCCTGTCTATGAAGTGAGCCTGCGTCCATCGTTACCACTGGAAAGATTATACGCATGCCTACACTCGCCGCGACGACGCTCATCACACACTCGCTCTGCCCACATTCGTTCACGTCGTCATCCAACCACGGACCGAGCCCCCGTTGACATTGACTGGTCAATAATCGAAGCTCAAGCAGCTTTGCCATATCAACAACCATGGAGTACTACCAAGACTACCAGACAACATACGATTATGCTGCCTTCAGCACCCCGTTTCCCGGAAACTTGTACCAGAACGAGTACAACCTAGAGTTTTACCGACAGCAAGCTGCCATGATGAACCGAGGCATGTTTCCGGGCGTTGGCGGAAAGGCTACCGAGTCCAAGCCGAGACTTGCCAAGGACGAGGTGGACAAACTCGAAAGGGAATTCCAGAGGAACAACAAACCCAACAGCAGCCTGAAAAAGCAGCTTGCCGAGGAAATGCGAGTCGATATCGCAAGAATCAACGTACTTATATACTCCCGTTGTACCACTCTCACAACATCCACTGACCGGCTCTAGAATTGGTTCCAAAACCGGCGAGCAAAGGCGAAGCAAGAGAAGAGGGCACAGGAGAATGAGGCTCGCCGCAAGTCTGAGCAGAATGCCGAGGAACCTAGCAACTCCGAGACCATTAAGGAGGCTTTCCAAGACCACGACGACGACCTTCGCCCGTCCACGGCCCCCTTTCCGCCCGTCAAGTCACAGCCGGATACGGCTTCTATCCGCGAAAACTCACCATCGGAAGGGGCCGAGACCCCGGAGCCATCGGCAGAACAGCCACATGCCGTTGCGGAAGAGACAGAGTCTGACTACGCCTCGCCAGAATCTTCCAACTCCTTCCCGCACCAAGAACTCAACATTGGCTACGCCTTGGCCTCCGACCCTTTCTTCTCTGACCAGTCGTCGTGTGACTTCACTTCGTCCATGCCTCTGGAGGCCAACGACCAGACCCATGGCCAACTGACTCTTTCCATACCCAGTCAGTACATGTCGTCCGAGACAGCGAGCGCTTCATCCTTCTCGTCATACCACCACCTGTCCAGTGCAAGCGACTTTGGAGATTCACTGGCTCCTATGCCACCAAACGGCCTGCCTGGCAACTTGACCGAGCCGATCCCCATCAACATCAAGCAGGAGCAAATGCATGCCGAGGCATTCGACAAGTTTGACCAATTTTCGCCTGCGTCGATGTCTCATTCGCCACCTGATATCACCACGCCAGGCTTCCGTTTCAAGTCGCCGTCGACCATCGACATTGCTAGCAGGAGAAACTCCAAGCGGCCCGCCCAGCTTGTCAGCTGCGTGAGAAGCCAGTCGTACAATTACTCGGGCCCGAAGACGGGTATTGAGATGCCCAGGAGGATGGAGGCACCAAGTCCGATGCGCCGGGTGGCATCTGCAACGGGCAACTTTCCCAAGGGAATCCAAAAGATGGCCAGTTCGGGCCCGAGATCGCCCATGTACCTTGACCGCAATCAGGAAAACCTTCTTCTTCAGATGGCCTCAAGGTCCCCGGTATCCCGAAGCCCGGCAGCGCCACCCACGCCCAACACGCCGATCGTTCCTAACCATCAGGCTCTGCGTGAGACGACAGTCTCGTCCATGTCCTCGGCCGAGGACGAAAAGAGCTACAGCCTCCAAAACACCCTGACAGTGCCACATTACAGCATGGACCCGACCATGAGGACGCCGCCGGACACGCCCGGGATGCTGACGACGATGCCAAACCCAATGTTCCCGACTTTCGACTTCAACGTGCCCGATGACCCTCTCACTACGCCCAGCTTCGGCGGCTTTGAGCAGGATTTTCCCACCATGTCTACGAGCATCCCGAGCTATGTCGCACACGGCTGCGCAAGCCAGCCGGTGACACCGTCATACCCTCCCAGCAACATGGGGCCGGCATTCTACTCGTCCTACGGCGGTGGCAACACCGAGTATAACTGGTCAGATGCCTCAGCCGTCTCGGCCAAGCTGTCGTCCGATCAGTCACGGTCAAGACAGTTCCAGTTCACCAACATGACTGCACAAGACTTCCATGGAGAATGAGCCGCTGCTTGTCTCTGAGGCTTGTTGAGGGTCATGCTTTCGCATCTGCGTGGGTGAGAGTACCTCGGGTACACGACTCCTGACCAGGCAGCCACACTCTGGGGCTTTGCTTATCACGCCATCACCCATGGGGCGCTGTACAACAACGAGAACCACAAACATGGGAAGGTTTCAGGCACGCATTTTCATTTTTATTTTGTACCTACAGCGACTGCAGAAATCATCGGCGATTGGCGCGTTACTGGGCTTATCGGATATTCTTCTTTTCTTCTTCCCCCTTTACTGCTTTGTTGGGCAACGATTTCCCTTTTTCCCCATGATACCTACTGCATACACATCAAAGGAAACATTCTCTTAACCTAATGTAATGATATACACACGGCTTATGTCCTGCTGGCGGCGGCGCTGTTTGTGGCTGAAGAAGGAAGCAAGGGAGGAGGGCAAGGGGGCGCAAGGACCTGGATAACCCGACGGAAGGAACAGGACAGTCTAGAAAGGGGGGTTCACGGGGTTCAGTCAAGGTCGGTCATTGAATCATGAGCGGGAAAGGGGAGACCGAGGTGTTGCGAATGCAGGTTGGCACACATGGATAAAAAGAATCCTGAGGTGCGGGGTGGTTGGCATGGCGTTAATCTTCCAGCGGTCTTGGGATACACCAGGATAGGAGGTCAAAATCAAAAAGAGAGAGTTAGCACGACGACTACTGCCCCCATGTTACGAAACCATCAAGGACCAGTGACGTGAGTCGGGGGGAGGATGGGATCGCAGTTCCTGGCTGAGACCCGTTCATCGAGAACCTCACTGGACCTAGGTACGGAAAGGTACAATGTGTAGGTCACAGAGTGTGGCGGGAAATCGCCATTGTCCGGCTAGCCAGACTTCGGGTAACATAGTCTGTTTCTTCTGGTCCTTCTGGAATGTCTCATCTTCCTCACGGCTCAATGAAGTCGTGCCGACAGCCCGAGTATCGTGTGATTTGTAAAAGCAAGCATATTTGTGTAGCTGACGCGCCCTTTACTTCCATCTAGGAATGCTGTCGGTTCTTATCCAGGTACGCGCCGACAAACATTTCCCGCAGCTCCCCCCTCCCAAGCACGTGCGCATTGCAGTTTGTGGGGAGACAAGGTGAGGAGGGCGAGGCGGTGGAGGAGGGAAGAAGGGTGTGAGGTTGCAGCAGAGTTCGGGCTGAAGAACGCCAGTGGCAGCGCCCCCCGCCCGCGGGAATTCGATTCGTCCGATCGGTCTTTGGACACGGGGGGTTCCTCGAGGAGTTGGAGTTGTTTGTGTGGGGAAACAATACAAACAGCAGGCACGCACCAAACAATTGGGTCGCTTGTTTGTTGTGTATGTGTGTGTGTGTGTGTGTGTGTTTCACGGTTCATGATTCATGGTGGCGGGCTTCTACAACAACATTCCTCGAAAGAGAGAGAGAGAGAGAGAGAGAGAGAGAGACACGGCACTTCGTTTCCATTCCGCACCCCCTCCTCACTTTGTATTATCTAACTCATTGACTCCATGACGGGGGAATGTGGGCAAGACTTTCCTGATCACCAACTACCCAGCCGTACCTACCTTCCCAGTTCCGCTTTATTTCTTGCTTGACTAAGCAAGCAGCCGTTGCGGTCTTTGTCCGGTACGCGCTGGCGCGCGATTCCTGTTTTATGACCGCTACACACGTTGTCAAGGCCCCTTGCCTTTATCCGCCCTGGATACCACGCTGTCGAAGAGGCACGAGACCTTGGCAACATTCCTGCGTGATGGTCCTTTCTGACAAGTCTGCCTACCCTCTCTGTCCTCCCCTGCCCCCCACTCCTCTCTCTTTCTCGGGACATGTTCGGCACTTGCTCTCTGGACCGAACAGGAAGCTGACTGCCGTTGATCGGGGAAAGCCCGATGCGGAAGAAAGCTTGAGTCGCTCAGGTGTCTGAGCTTTGTCCTCGGTCGTTCCATTCTCTCCAATTACCACATTCCAAGCTTCCCCGCAAACAACCTGCACCCCATCATTTCCTTTACCGTCCATGAAAGCCGGCATCCACTACTATCCCCGCGTGGTCTATATTGTACCTATTGTTGTCCCCTTGTAGCCCCCCTCCGCCTGGAAAAGAACTCATCATAGGTAGCCACTCGACGCCGTCGTACTAGGCCAATTCTAGTGCGATTGACCTCATCTACACCTCCTCCACGGCCCTTTCCCCGGAGTTATCCCGCTTTCATAGCAAGTCTCCAGACCACGATCCACTTACACAGCGCGGGGAGACAAGCATAACACTACGAGCGGGTTACTTACTTGGGGTGGACGTGGAGAGCAAGCAGCTTTTCTTGCGTCCTCATTCGACATCCCGCACGGCGTGTCCCCTCGTTACGTAGAAGAGCCCCCTTCAACAGATGTCGGCCCGATACATCCTGGTTGTTTGTTGTAGTGCCTCGCATCTTGGTCAGGTGCCTTGGCGGTCGTTTGCTAACGGGTTTGTAAACACGCTCTTAAAGGCAGGCTCCATCCGTTCGTGATGAAGAGATCGCAGTATAAGAAGGCCGGCGGCGGAAGCAGCCATGGCAGCTCGCAACATGTGCCTACCGTCCCACAGCAGCCACATCCCGATCAACACGTCCGCCTCAAACGGTATCTCCCTGCGATTCTGACCATGGTCTTTGTTGCCTACGCGCTGGCGACATGCCTCTCCCTCTCCACCCCGGCGTGGTCTGCGGCTCTGAGGTGTAGGGACGCCGCTCCCGTCGTTGACGTCAAAAATGGCTCCTACGTCGGTATCCACAACGCGAACTTTAACCAGGATTACTTCCTCGGGATGCCGTACGCAAAGGTGCGTGAACTCTAACCGACAACAGGCCTAAACCCAGCGACAACACACTAATCCATCGTATCGTGCTAAAGACTCCTGAGCGATTCCGCATCTCTGAAGGCCTGGACGCGACATGGAACGGCACCCGCCCCGCCACGCAGTACCCCAAGCACTGCATTGGCTATGGCGAGGACATGATCGGCTACGAGCCCTCTGAGGACTGTCTGTACCTTAACGTCGTCCGCCCGGCCGGCGTGAGCCCGGACGCGCAGCTGCCCGTGGCCGTCTGGATCCACGGAGGTGGACTGGTATGCCACTACTACCCGCGCCTTCCCCCTTCTACCGGCGCGTTGGCTAACACGAACAAAGTTCATGGGTGGCTCGGCCGATAAGCGCTACAACCTCTCCTTCATCGTCGAGAACAGTGTCAAGCAGGGCACCCCGCTCATCGGGGTCAGCCTCAACTACCGCCTCTCCGTCTTTGGGTTCCCCGGCGGCAAGCAGGCCCTCGAGGCCGGCGCCACGAACCTCGGCTTCCGGGACCAGCGCCTGGCGCTGCACTGGGTCAACGAGAACATTGCGAGCTTCGGCGGCGCGCCGGACAAGGTCGCCATCTTTGGCGAAAGCTCCGGCGCCGAGAGCGTTTCTGCGCAAGTTCTGGCATACAACGGTAAGTTACTCAAGACCCGCGCGAAAAAAAAAAGAAAGGCGCCTCGACTGACACCACCAAAGGACGCGACGATGGCCTCTTTAGAGCTGCCGCCGCCCAGTCCGGCTTTGGGGGCGTCATTCCCCGCGGGTTTGGCGGCTTCAATTCGACCACGTTCCAGACGAACTACGACCAGCTCGTTGGCAACATCACCTCGTGCGCTTCCACCGTCGGCACCCCCGAGTCCATCGAGTGCCTGCGCACCGCCCCCCTGGAAGAATTCAACACCGTGCTCAACGCGACGGGAGCCCCTTTCTCCTTTACACCCGTCAAGGACGGCGACTTCCTCGCCGACTTCGCCACCAACCAGCTCGCCCGCGGTGACTTTGTCAAGGTCCCCATCCTCATCGGATCCAACTCGGATGAAGGCACCTCCTTTGGGCAGGGCAGGGGGCCCAACGGCGGTCCGATCAACACGGACGAGGACATGGAGTACGCCGTGGCCAACATCATCCCGCCGCAGGCCGAGGAGACGGCAGGGAAAACCATCGATGAGCTCGTCAGAGAGGCCTTGGCGCTGTACCCCAATGACCAGGCCGTCGGTATCCCGAGCCTCGAGACGTGGCCGCACATCATCCAGCCGGGCGAGGACATTGCCGTTGCGCTGGGCCTACAGTATCGCCGCGCCGGGGCCTTCTTTGGAGACATGTACGTCCGAGCCGCCTGCCTTCCAGTTTACCCTATTTGATTTCTGATTGATTTGTGGCAGGTACTTTGGGTTCCTGCGACGGAGAGCCAACGAGGTCTGGTCGAAGAACAGCATACCCTCCTTCGCTTACCGCTTCGACGTCACGACAAACGGGGTCCCAGAGTTCATTGGCTCCCACCACTTTGCAGAGGTAACCAGTTTCTTTCCGTTCGCTCCCTCCTCGTATCGCAGCCTCCCCTCTCTTTTCTCAACGTTCCTCCCGAGACTGACACACACACCCCCTCCGTCCAGGTCTCCTTCGTCTTTGACAACGTCAACGGCCTAGGCTACTCCTCAAACCCCTTTGGCGGCAACGACACGGTGTACACGACCAAGGCTGTCGCGCTCGCAAAGACCATTTCGACCGCTTGGGTCAATTTCTTCGTGTCGCTCGACCCCAACGGCGCGCCTGGCCTGGGCGAGTGGCCCGTCTACGACACCAAGGGCGAGGCCGGGGTGGGAAGCGACGTGGTCTTCGGCATCGACGGCCCCTTTGTGGAGACGGACGACTGGCGCAAGGAGGGCATGGACTGGATGATTGAGCATGGGCTGGACATCTTTGGAAACTGAGCCGGGCGGTTGAATGGTGGTAATGGCGGCGCCTCTGGCAACGTTTATCGCTCACAGTATATATTTGTCCATAGTTTCGAAACATACATAACCAAGTACACGAGCGTATAATCCACTGAAGAACTCAAGATCCCGTTGGATAGTCCAGTGAGGGGAGAGGCTCTGCTAGAAGACCGGGATTCCATGCCGACTAGCTTGCCTGCCGGCCAGATTGGCCCGCCGCTCGAGTACATGTAGTAGAGGGAGTGTGCCACATGGGGCCCCCTGTCAGGCGGTCATAGGCGGGTTGCAAAACGAGTGGACGTACTTGAGATCATCCAGAGTGTCACCAGAACGTGATCAGGCCGTATATGGTGATAAGTCGCGGTTGGGAAGTACCTGTGAAGATGCCGTGGGATCAGAGACCGCACGCACGAGTTGGAAGTACACTGGCTTATTGGGCTCTGGTTGAATGGGTAATCTGTAGTTCAGGGCCTCGGCTGGACGTATTGATCGCAACGTGGGTGTACGAAGCCGCGGATGATCCCCCTCTGGATCGGCCCCTGACAGCAGTCGGCGGCACCCGAGCTAGCTGCCCTGGGGATAACCCACGATCCGGACTGGGACAGATGACGACTATTCTTGCTAGATCCCAGAGAACGCTGAAACCAGGACGGTGACCCGCCGCCAAGACGTGATGGATCTAGTCGTGAAGTATATTGATATATTCAACAGTGCATCAAAGAGGGACCTACGGCCGGATGGAATCCCTTTCCTGACCTGGTTAGATATGCCAGCTAGGCTGCGGGGGTCCCGGACCGTTGACTACGGACGCGGATCGTGGAAGTGGGAAGAAGCCTGCGAGCCGTCTGGCGGCTATGAGAGTTGCCCGGCACTCTGAGATGACCCCGGGGGGGTATGACGCACTCGTGACGAGAACACCGGTAGAGGAAGACTCTGTGCCCTCAGCAGTCAAGGCCTCGGAGTAGAAGTATCAGGACATCGGGTTGCGGCTGACGCGATCAGGGACGGGCCGCATGTACCCGTCCTTCAGATATGTGGCTGCTATTACTACTACTACTACTATTACTACTACTATTACTACTACTACTACTACTACTAAGGTAAGATGCCAGCCCCCAATGCAAGATCTAGATACATGTTTATTGACCGCGAAACACCTACTCCGAAAGGGACGAGAACTCTCAAGCAAATCCGTCGCTGCAAACCGTCTTAAAGACCGTTTTGTGCATGTAAGACCGGAGGAGACCGGGACGGCAAAAGGAACCCCCGCAGATTGCTTACAAGGTGCGGGCCTACTCGAGTACGCGCGGGCGGTCGCCAAGTCCATTTCCGGACCCTTGACCCGGTCGGTGCTAACCCCCCGAAGCACCGAAGCGGGGCCATCCGCGCCGACCCCCACCTCTCCTGGTGTTGTCGGGGCGTGAGCGCAGACAACTACCCACCTGCTCGATGTACCTAGCCCAACCCCATCGTGAAGTCCACCCCGAAGGATTCACCGCATTGGATCGGGAGGGCTTGTTTTTTTGGTGGTAGAGAGGACTATTTGTAAGCTGGTCTTGCTTAGGTGATCAGAGAGGTGCTCGCTCTGTGAATCCTCGCGTACCGGAGGATGATCATGCCTGCACGTCGAACCCGACTGACTCCTCGATCCACGGAGCAATATATACCTCCATCGCCCGTGCTCAGGCTCTAGTCGACCACAACTCATCCGCAAAGACTGTCTAAACTGACACAGCCACTGATTTCGTGGAGGGGGGAAAAGGAAGAAAAGGACATCATCCACAACAAGAGTAGCAAGCACGCCTCCCCCCAAAGATCCGTCAAACATGTCCTCCTTCCCGCCCCCCATCCTCCCGAAAGCCCTCCGGCCCGGCGCCAAGATCGCCCTCCTCTCCCCCTCGGGCCGCATAGACCCCGAGGTCTCTGCCCCGCTGGCCCGCGCCGAGACCCTCCTGCGCTCTCTGGGCTACACCGTGACGACCATCTACTCCGACGCGGGGGAGCGGACCACGGGCAGCGACCGCGTCGACCCCGTCGAACCCATCGACGCCTCTATCCGCAACCGCCTCGCCGAGCTCCGCGCCGCCTTCGCCGACCCCACCGTCGACATGATTTTCTGCACCGTCGGCGGCTCCACCATGACCGAGCTCGTCCCCTACATCGTCGAGGACGCCGCCCTGCACGCCCTCGTCCGCGCGAATCCCAAGATCGTTGTCGGCTACTCCGACATCACCGTCCTGCACTGGTGCCTCCGCGCCCTCACGGGCCTCCGGACCTTTTACGGGCCCTGCGCGGCCCTGGACCTCGGCGGCGACGTCGACCTCGCCGCCTTCTCCCCGGCCTCCGTCTCCTCTTTCTCTCCGTCCGCCTCGGTCCCACAGGGCCCGGCCGAGGGCGACGTCTACGTCCACGAGTTCCACCTCGCGGCTCTCCTCCAGGCCATCTCGCACCCCGGCCAGCCCCTCGGCCCGGTCCCCCGTTCCCGGTTCTACGCGCCCCTGATCCCCTCCTACTTCTTCCCCCCGCCGTCGCCCCCGCCGTCCAACACGCGCGCCCTCCTCCCCTCCCCGGCGTGGACCTGGCTGCGCCCCGGCCGCGCCGAGGGCCGCCTCTTCGGCGGGTGCCTCACCGTCGTCTCCCGCATCCAGGGCATCCCGCGCATCACCCCCGACTGGCGCGGCAGGATCCTCTTCCTCGAGTCCGCGACGGGGGAGGGCGACCAGACCAAGGGGAACCCGCTGGGCAGGGTGCGGCAGGCCGTCGCGGACCTCGCGACCCGCGGCGTGTTTGACGAGCTCGCCGGGCTGGTCATTGGGTGGCCGTACGGGTACAACACGGAGAAAGAAAGGGCCCGGTACGCGGCCGCGTTCCTGGGCCTCCTTTGCCACGGCCGGCTGGCGGATCGCAAGTTTCCCATCCTGATGAACGTCGATGTCAGTCACACCTCGCCCAAGGTGACGTTGCCGATGGACGTGCTTGCGGTCTTGGACTCGGACAAGGACGAGTTTGTCATCATGGAGGCTGCCGTGGTTTAGTAGCAGTACCAGCAATGCTAAAAATTTCATCAGAAACTAAAGGTTGATAACCTTCAGTCAGAGGGAACGAGTCAGGGTATACAGGCGGCCGACCAGCCTTTGGGTATTATTTGTATTACATGTTCATGACATATCCCACCGCGGCATACTCATGCCAACCTCATCGCTTCCCGACTTTCCTGATGTTTCCCATTCATGCTCGTGTGTTTTCATATGAGACAAGGGAAGAAAAGAAGAAGGGGAAAGAAGCCCCCTTTCCCCAGCATCAATCGACTACCCGTGAACCCCGCCAACCAGAATAGGCACAAAAAAACTCTCGAGGAAATGACTCCGAACGCTTCGCTGATGCAATTTCTGGGGGTTTCCCGATATGTATGTGTGTAAGATAAAGGTGACTGACTGTGTGTGCTGTTGTAGAAGTAGAAAACTGTCGAGGCACTTGCTGCTGTGCTTCATGCCGAATCGTCCGTTCTCGTCACCCGAACTACTGGCAGATCGACGCTATGTGATGGTGCTTGATGCGGCTCCTGGAGCTGCGCATCGATAGATTTGTAGTGGTCAACGCCAGGAGGCGACTTCTGCGCCTAGTAGAAACCGTCGTTGGTGTTGCTCCTGGAGCTGGGTGTCGACTGAGCCGAGCTGGTAGCGTCACTAGGCGTGGGCGGCTCCACGACCTGGCTGCGGATCGTCATGATCCACTCGTGCTGCAGGAGCTCAATGGCGGACGCGCGCTGCTTGGGGTCCCTGGTGAAGCACCTCTTCAAGAAGTCGAGACCCTGGGGGCTGAGCTGGTCGGCCGACGGCATCTGGGGAGGGTTGCCCTGCGCGATGTTGTACATGATGGCCCACTCGTTGTCCAGATTGGCCCAAGGACGGCGACCGGTTGCCATCTCAAGAATGACACAGCCCAGAGACCAGATGTCGACTGAGCCGGCCCTGCCGGGATTCTCGCCCTTGATAACTTCGGGAGACATGTACATTGGTGTTCCCGTCATCGACTTGTTGGGCTTCGTGGAGGTGAGGTCCTGCACAAGGGTCTTGCCTTGTCTGGCAATGACCTTGGCGGCTCCAAAGTCGACGTACTTGATGATACCGTTGTGGTCGAGGAGGATGTCTGTCAATGATTAGCATCAGGTCATCAATCCCGAAAAGGGGCACTCACTCTCAGGTTTAATGTCGCGGTGGGCAATGCCGCTCTCGTGGAGGTAGGCGAGACCCTCCAGCAGCTGCAACGCGTAAACCATGATGACTTGTTCGTCCTCGATACGGCCGTGCTCCAGCAGGTTCGCCAGAGACCCGCCCTGACAGAACTCCATGAAAATGTAGACTCTGTCACGGTGGACTTCGATGCCGTAGTAGGAGACGACGTTGGGATGGTCGAGAACCTCCAAGACGCCCATTTCGTCCTTGATCTGCTCGGCAATGGTAGGGATCAGCTTCGGGTCCTGCAGACGGATTTCCTTGACGGCCATCAGGTGGCCAGAGTCGAGGTTCATGGCAGCGTAAACGTTGCCAAAAGTACCGCCACCAACGAAATGGCCTTGCTGCCAGCGCATCGTGATGTTGGTAGCCGAGGATGAGAGGTAGGCCAGGGACCGGTCGACCTCGTTGTTTCCCTCGAGCACGCGGCCGAGCGCCTGTCTCTCGGCCTCCTTAGCCCTCCTGATGTCGTCGACCTTCTCGAGCTCCTCCAAACGCTGCTCCGTGATGTACTTGGATGCCTCGTGGTCGTCAAGCATCCGATTTTTATCGAGACGCTTGAACTGACCGACCAAAGCCTCAATGCGCTCCTTCTCCGCCTGCGCCGCCAGGTTGGATCTCGCCCCCATTATGTCAAAGTGCGAGATGAGAAGAGCCATGCAGCCGGCTACCTTGGCCCGAAGTCTGGCATACTCCTCCTCGCCCAGGGCCAGGATGTGTCGTCCTCTGGTCATCCCCATGGCAAACTCCAGAGCCAGGACCGCCCAGCGGAACGTCTTTCGATCCGATGCGATACAGTCGTCGCAGATGAAGCTGACCCAGTCCAGAGCAAGCTTGGTGAGCTTGAGGTTGTTCATTTGTTTCCGGTTGCTGTCCATGACAAGCAGCGAGCGCTGGCCGAACTCGGTCGCGAAGACGAAGCAGGTCTGGATGAGCTCCTGGACCTGTCTGCCCTCGGTCTGTTTGCGAATGATCTCTACGCTGTCCATAAAGTTGTTGGACAGCTTGTATGCG
Organism: Colletotrichum cereale; assembly: GCA_034509685.1. Taxonomy (NCBI): domain Eukaryota; kingdom Fungi; phylum Ascomycota; class Sordariomycetes; order Glomerellales; family Glomerellaceae; genus Colletotrichum; species Colletotrichum cereale. Next base: position 73,558 of record JASUDE010000106.1, on the reverse strand, counting down.
ACGCGCCTGATCTCCATAAGTCGCGTGTTGACCTTGTGTAAGTTGGATCTCTGTTCTACCACCAGGTCCACGTGCATGTCGACGGCATCGATGAAAGCCCTCCTCGCGTTGACAAGCCGCGCCTGGGCACCCACAGCGACCAGCCTCATGTGGCCCTTCTTCAGGTCGACATTCCGTTCCCGAACCGATAGCTGGACCACATCACCAAACCAGTGAGGGCTGCTTTCGGGTCGTAGTATCAAGAGATATGGGTCGCTGGGGTCCTCTGCGAACTGCTCAGGCGAGCTTAGTCCCAAGATGGACTGGACCGCGTCGTGCCTGTCCATCAGGGAAGGCGACGCCATGATGAAAATTCCCTCCTGCTCGTAGAGATCGGTAAAGACCTGGAAGTGGCCCGACACGATGAGCCTGTCATAGAACTCCTGCAGCTTCTCCGGGGCGAATGCAATGCTAAAGTCGGACGCGTTCTCGTAATTTTCGCTTAACATCTTGGAGAAACGCTGCAGCATTCTTTGTCTCACTCGGACCGAATCCAAACACTGCTTGTACCTCTTGCTCATCTCGGCGGTGCTCTCTCTCGGCTTCACCTGGAGCTCCTTCTCAAAGGTAACACTGAGACGATTGATGGCCTTGAAGGTCAGCGAACTGAACTGCTCGGCGACCTCGACGTCTCCGCTCAGAAGGTGAGTGCCGATTTCGTTGGCAAAGTCCCACTCGGCAAACAAGAGCTCGGCTTCCTTGAAGGTGTTTTTGTTGCCGCTCAATTTCCAGTTGAGCATTTTGAAGTAGTATTTGAGGGCGTCCAGCACGACCTGGTCAAAGGACTCGTCGATGCAGGGCGGGAGCTCCCAGCCGGGTTCCGGTTGCGTGACGGCTAGGCACTCCAGTTTGATGCGGATAGCCAGCTTCAAGAGCAACCGGAACTGACCGATCATCTGTTCTTGCATCATGGGGTTTTGCTGTGCAGACTCCTTGACCTTCTTGGCGTAAGCGAGCCGTACTTTGATAATCTCTTCAATCAGTCGAGATGGGAAACTAATGAGCGTCAGGAGCTCCTCGATGTACGGTGGAAGGTGGCGCTTCTGAAAAGCGGCGAAGTTGCGGATAAGCGTCTCCTTAGATTTGTTGATGACGGTCGAGATGCCGGGCAGCATACCCTTGTGGGCATCCTTGTCCTTCTCGTCGTCGAACTCCTCGTCATAGAGCGACCTTAGGCCGTCCTCCTTCATCAGTCGGTCGAGGAATGACGATTCATCGCTGATGCCGTTGCCAACAGGCGAACGCTGTCGTGTCCGCGTGAAGTCCAACTCTTCATTGCCGACCCACTTCTTGAGAATGGCGAGCTCCGTGTTGATAAGCTCGTTTGTGTTATACCACGCGATGATGGACTCGGATGCTTCCTGGAAGAGCGGGGAAGAGGCTGACGGGTGCTCTGCCGCCAACGAGGTCCACGAGGGGTACAGGCCCTCGGCCTTGTCGAGCTTCTTGACCACGTCTTTGACCTGTTCGTACGGCGGCTTCCCGGCCTCGCTCTCACCCTTGACGGAGAAGTTGATGATTTCGTCCAGGGTTCGGTCCAGGGTTGCGCGTGCCTCTTCCACCATCCGCCTTTGCACGGGGAGATGTCTCCCGCACACTTTTGAGCGAATGCCCAGCCACAGTTCTGCCTTTTGTCCGCTCTTCCCGACTGCTTGCTCGTTTGATCCGATCAAGCGCTTCTTTTCCTGCTTGACAACGTCTCCGGTCAGAACAGCCTCCAACATGCCGTGCCACTCAAGCCGTTCCCGGTTTGTGGGATCTTTCAGATCTTCGTCGCTCGGCTGCAGTTCGTCGTTGCCGTAAAACATGATGGTCTCCTGGTCGTATCTGTCGTCGAAGGGGCCCTCGGACGAGGGCGTCTCGCCTTCCGAGTCGGAGTCACCGGCCTGGACTAGGCCGTTTATGCCGCTTACGTATCCGCCGTCGAAAGGGTATCCGTCGTTGTGGTCCTGACGCAGCCTCTGGACGTAGGCTCTCTCCTGCTGACGAAACCGATCGCTCGGACGGGGACGGCCTCTAGACGATGCCCGGACGGATTCGACAAAGGAGGGAGCGGCCTGGGGCCTGCGGTGAGCGGCCGGGGCATAGGTGTTGGAGGGGGTCCTCGCCGGGGCGTTGGGACGTTGGATTTTGGTGGCGGCAGTGCCGTTGACATAGGGAGCATCGCCGTCGCTGACGTTGCTTCGCAGACTGCGGGTTGTGCCGCCGTTGGCTGTGGCAGCTTGGACGAGGTTCGACATGGAGCCGGCGGTGTGGCCCTCGGAGTATCTGACAAGGGAACCAACGGCATCCTGACGCTCCAGTGCGTGGGGGTCGTCTGGATGGGAATCGGCAGACGAGGCAGAGTTGTCCGAGTCGACGGCGATGGGCAGGGGGCGATGAGGCATGATCTTGTCCTGGCGCAATTCGTCGTCTCCGTTGGAGAATCTCACGGCGCGAGGGGACGGCTCGGTGGACATGGTGCGAGGGCCTGCCTGTATATCAATTGGGATTCGGGGCGGAGGCGGGTCCCTGTGCTGTCGTGTGGTGGTGGTGGTGGTAATGGTGGTGGTCGATGGGGTGTCCGATACTGGCGTGGTAAGCCGTTCGCGCCGCGCTCTGCCGCTTCAGCGCTGCAGCTGCGTGTGGATCCTCTGTCCAAAAAAGAGGGACGGAACACAGCAGCATGCAGAGGTGAACGTGGGGGGGGGGGGGGGGGGGGGGGGGGGGGGGGGGGGGGGAGGGAGGCGGAGGGGAGGCGACGAAGAACGGAGGTGCAATGCGAGTCAACCGTTTGAGGTGCGAATGGAACGGAAATTAGGATGACATGAGGCAACCGTATCCACGGCGGTTGAGAAGCTGGGTAAATACTTGGGATGGATGGATGGATGGAGGAAGGGGCGTGCTAGACCAGCTCGAATGGCGAACTGGGGCGATTGACCGTAGCCCTCGGTGTGGGCGGGAGAACGGTAAGAGCGAGCGGGAATGAGAACAGGAGAGGGAAAGAAAAGAAAGAAAACCCCTCCAAAACCACTAGAGTAAAAAAGATCACGATGCAGTCGGAGCACCCGCGGTCGACGTGAAATTTGATATGGAGAGGACGGAGCGAGCCCAAGGGACCAGCGAACGAGGATAGAGCGCAACAGCGTCCGCTCGGTGCTGGCGGACGGCGATTGGCTGGGTCGGAAGCTAGAGATTCAACATGGGGGAGAGGGACCCAGCACCTGCCAGCACAAGGATGCCATGCGGCGGGCAACCAGCGGCGGATGGAAGGGTGCGTACGGTACGGTGCGGTGCGGTACGGAGTGTTAGTACAGAGGTACTATAGGTAGGTCCAGGTACAGTAGTACACCATATGCTACGGTAACTGTTTGCAGAGTTACCAAGGGACAGTGCAATTGGGCCGCAGTGCAGAGTGTATGTAGCCCGTAGAAGCACTCGCTCGTTCTCTTGTAAGGTAGGTAAGTAGTAATTAGGTTGGAGTATCGTCCCTTTGCCAAAGGCCCAAGGGTGCCACGGTTCTCTAGCCACAATTTTTTTTGCTCTTTACAGGGGCTGGCTAGGGCGGTGGGAGTGATTGGACAGCGATTGTGCACAAGGACTGTGGCACGCACTACTGTGGCGTGGCTGCGTGGCACACACACACACACACACACACCCTTGTGGAAGGAACCATGCGATTCTCCTTCCATGTGTGGCCGTGGCCATCGAGCGATGCGCTGTGCGATCGAAGACAAAAGCCCCGACTCGATGTCCCCCCTCCAGAAGAACGACATCTAACAGGTCCGGCATGCTGCCAGGACTACGCTCACTTCAATGTACGGATAAAGACTCCCAATACTCAGAGTAGAGTAGTGTGGCGAGTGCCCGCGTAACCCCCCACCACGGCGTTCCCTGTTGTACACGCCAATTGCCTACCTACCTACCTACCTAGGTAGCTAGTGCATACTACGCTTCGACGTGGTCTGGATAGACCTACCTAGGTAACCACGTAACCTACTAGGTAGGTACGGAGAGTACATACGCCAGAGCACCGTGAGCCGACTTTGAGCCCTGTCACTGATCGATAACACGGCTAGAATAAGCAGTCGGCATCATGCAGGCCTGTCACGTCCGTGTCTTGCAACTCGCGTCTGGTGAGCTGCATGGTGAGAGCGAGAGCTACGAATACGCCGACAGCATGTGGTAGGGAGCTTTGCCCATCTTGGTGTGGCTTTGCCGTGCTTGTCCGTCCCCCCATCCTTGATGCCAATCTGACGCTCCGCGGCCCATCGGGCAAAATGCGGTCGCCGATCTTGTGCCATCGAAGGGGGCTGCGGCATGGGCTTTGTTGAGATGGAGGGAAGAACCCGCTTGTCTCTGATCGAGATTGATTTGCGCCGCGCTGCGCGACTTGGAAACACGTCCTGCTGGGCTGTTAAGCTTTTTGGTGTGTCGCGCATTCTGTAGTGGCTGCCAGTGGCTGAGAGCCACCTCCTCCCGCCTCCTTTCCTTCCTATCTGTTCCTCTTTCTCTGTCTCTCGCTCTGTTTTCGCTACCATAGGAAAGAAAGTCTGAGGTGATCCGCCCATCCTCTCTGCCGTGCTGTTCTCATTACCTACCTTGGTCCAATAAGTGATTGTACCTGTGCGACCTTAAGAAGGACCGTCTTGGATACGTACTTTAGTGCTTATTCCATTGGGTCATTTGCTGCTCAATACCAATGTGCCCTCGAGCAAATGACAATTTGACATTGCACATTCTGCTTGTGAAGGAGAGTACTTTGACGACCGTGAGCCCGGCCGGATTCACCACAACCTGTGGTGTCTTGGGTGAAATGCGTCTTCTTTTCTCCAGCAAGAGAGGTTTTGTTACATGTCGGCGATGGACCCTACGTCAACCTATCGGGACAGAGTTTGTCGTGTTCATGCGAAAAACGAATGGTAGAATCATAATGATGGTGATGAATGAAATTACCCTGGCGGTAGTGGCTCTGACAATAGGCCACTTGCATCAACCAAACTCACTCATGATGAGACTCGACTCAACTTCAAGTACTTGCTGTACTTCATCCAAACGACGACGTAGGAACATTGCAATTACACGGGATGTGGACAACCAAAAATAATATCGATGGAAGTCAGCCTTGCCCGAAAAGCATGTTGACTCCAGGCCATTGGCGAGAGACGCTCAAGCCTGAGCTACTTATAGAGGCCTGGTCATGGCCCTTACATCCTCAATCCGAATAGTCCCCCGATCGTATAGGTTTGCGAATAATTTAGCTAACCAGTCCGAATACTCTCATGGCTGCAGTCTCATCTCTCCAAGATTCGAGCGGCTGGCTTACTGTGGGTTGGAGCCGCTCCTTGTGTTGGAGACCGTTGCACTTGGGGGGGAGGGGGGCTTTATGCATCCCCACAAGGGTCCGACGTGCTTGGAACGGGATACATGTCGTTCTTGGGACTACGAGTACAGATCCACGATAGAAGATAACCGCGCGAGCGCGGTTAGGAAACCGCAATCGCTGTTCACCGCAAACCACTCCGGCACCTCAGCCCCATACCGCGGATGTCGTACCGAGCACTCGGGTTCTGGACCGAGAGCACGATCTCCAATTCGCCAATCAGGGAGCTGGAAGCTCGGCTCACTTCGGACCCGCACCCTTCTTATCGTGTGTCGGTCCCTTATCGGTCAAGGGAAAGCTTCCCGTCCCTCGGACGTCCCTCCACTCACCTCCCCCCGCGCCGGCACTCTAATCTTCCTCCTTTTACTCTCTTCATAGGGACGACTCCTCTTTGCCCTTTCTTCCCTTCTGAACCACAAGTACAAGCCTCAATTCACCCTGGAAAAATGACACGATCACGATTGGTAGCAGCCGCGAGGACGGCCAGGCCGCTCTTTGCCTCGCCCGCCCGCCAGGGCCGGTCCCTCGCCGGACTGACGATATCCTCCACTACGGCCCCGGCCCCGAGAACAGCGACTACACCGACACGTCAACCAGCACAATACCGTCTCTACTCCTCCTCCTCCTCCGATTCCCGCAAGAACTGGAAGGAAAAGCTCGCCGCCTTCTCCAAGCAGGACAAGACGCCGCTGTACGATTTCCACATCGCCCACGGCGGCAAGATGGTCATCTTCGGCGGCCACCACATGCCGGTGCAGTATGCCGGCCTCTCCCTCACCGAGTCTCACCACTTCACTCGCACCCACGCCTCCCTCTTCGACGTCAGCCACATGGTGCAGCACCGCTTCACCGGCCCGCGCGCCGCTGCCTTCCTCGAGACCGTCACCCCCTCAAGCGTCGCCGACATGGACGTCAACACCAGCAAGCTCAGCACGTTCCTGTGGCCGGGCACGGGCGGCATCGTCGACGACACCATGATCACGCGTCTCGGCGAGGAGGAGTTCGCCGTCGTTTCCAACGCGGGTACCCGGGAGAAGATATTCAAGTATCTCACCGAGCAGACGGCCGAGCTGCAGAAACCCGAGGGCAAAGACTTCTGGTGGGAGGTGCTCGAGGGCTACGGGCTGATCGCCCTGCAGGGCCCCCAGAGCGCCGAAATCCTCCAGGAAGTCGTCGACCCGGCTGACGGCGTGGACTTGACGAGCCTGCACTTTGGCAACACTGCCTTCGCCCGGCTGAGGTACCAGGTCGATGGACAGTGGAAGTCAACATCGGACAAGGCCATGATCAGCCGCGGAGGGTACACCGGCGAGGACGGCTTCGAGATCTCGTTCAAGTCGACCAATGGCGAGGCGGACCCGCTGGCGCGGACGCTGCTCAAGGTCGCCGGGCCCGAGAGGCTCCAGCTCGCGGGCCTCGGCGCGAGAGATAGTCTGCGCCTCGAAGCCGGCATGTGCCTGTACGGCCATGACATCGACGACACGACGACGCCGGTGGAGGGTAGCCTCTCATGGATCATCCCCAAGGAGCGGAGGACCAAGGGCGGCTTCCACGGCGCCGAGGTCATCAACAAGCAGATCGTGCCCAAGAGCAAGGGCGGCACTGGCATCGAGAGGCGGCGGGTGGGCTTCGTGGTGAGCGGCGCTCCCGCCCGCGAGGGCGCCGACATCTTCACCAAGGACGGCGAGAAGGTTGGCGTCATCACCAGTGGCTCGCCCAGCCCCACGCTGGGCAAGAACATTGCCATGGGCTATGTCAAAGAGGGTCTGCACAAGTCGGGTACCGAGTTGGACGTGGTGGTGAGAGGAAAGAAGCGGGCGGCGACGGTGGCCAAGATGCCGTTTGTCCCCAGCAAGTACTTCAAGGGACCGACTCCGGCGCCGGCGTGATAACCGGCGGGCTGTATCAATAGAAGAAAATTAAAAAAATCCCAGCAAGTCCAGCGCCAACCCAACCGTCTCGTATGAACATCCACGTGCAGCAGGCAACATTATCCGACGTACGCCCCCGTCGGCCCGTTGCATCCAAGCAGAGACTCGCTCGCATCTGATAAGATCAAACGATGAGTAGAGTTTCACGCCCACAATATGTGGTTTGAGACATGTAGCCACTTCTTCATGGGAGGCCATCACGGAAGCGCAAAGCGATGACGACCCTCAAACGAGCGGCTGAATGATCTAGCAACGATAACCTGGAATGCGGCAAACATGGTAGGGGTTGACTGGCAGCGTGTATTGACAGGATCGTGTTGCGGTTGAATGTGAAGAAGAGGGAAAAAACGGAAAGAAAGAACGAGCGCAGAAATCTTTTGGTGTTTGGCGAATGGAGCCTATGGCGCTAGAGCGGATCCGGATTAGTTTCGAGTCGCTTGGCTGAAGTGGAGCACTCTGGAACTGTGCTCTGGGAGGCATATGAGCCGAGTTTCGTTGTGCTTCGACGACTCCTTCTCCCGGCTACACTTGCCCGACCGTTGCAAGTCAGAATTCTAAAACCAAACTTCAATGCGCAGTTTGGCTGTGAGCGGGCTAAATTAGAGTAAAGAAGTTCGACGACAGATTGAGTGTTTTGCCAAGCTCGCCAGGACGTCCGATGGTTCCAGAATCGGCTCGACTTCACGTCGATCTGACTAGTTGTTGTTACACTCACTGACATGACAGGACCCTTAAATGGGATCGGACGTGCTAGCCAGTCACACAGTCAACTGACCAACTGAGGAGAGCACGCCGCATGATAATCAGAGACTCTGCAACTCTGGGTAAGGCGGGGCGGATTCATGTGATGTGTTTCGATAGGCCTTCCGTCCAACTTTGCCATCCTGCCAGCTTTATTCTGCCGACGTTCCAGAAGGGTTCGGCCAGCAGACCAGCAAAGGAATAAGGTTAACTGATGGGCATGACGTCAGCAATGCACGCGGAAAGACCGGCACTAGCCGACGGTACGAGGACGAGTATCGAAATAAGTATTGTCGCGAGTTTCTCGGGCTGTGAGCATGAAGACATGTCTTGGCGCTTGCGGGCGGGAAACTGAGAAGAGACAAGAGCAATCCATGGATGTGTCGCGTCTTGGAATCACGCGGGTCAAGCAACAGTCTGGAGTAAGTGCCGGATTGACTCGCGCCAACCAGCCCATCCTAGGATGCGACGATGCGGACTTTCCGTGCAAACCAACGATCACGCTACCGGTACCCATCTGACGACCTCCAGGCCTGCATGGCGACAAGAGGGGAAGAGATGGGCCACGGGAGCCGGTCAGAGGCCTTGACACCACCAGCAAGATGCCTGACCGGCTCGTGCGGTGCTACTATGGATGGTGGTACGGATACCTCGCTCAAGTCGAGGGGAAGACTGCGCAGGCTTGCCGAGTTTGGTTGTCTCAGCCATGAGGTGGAGCGCCAGTGGGTGTCGTAGGAGAAACACACGTGTTGGAGTCCAGCAGCTCGATTGGCTCGCCCTTGATGCTTTCAGCCTTGTGGACTGTCCTTCGTGTCGGTGGATATGGGAGCAGTGAGTTGTGTCCAGTCACTTCTGACCGTTTGAGGACCTTGATGGTCTTTTTGGGCGTTGTTCCCGGCGACCTGCACGAGCACGGGGAGGCGGGGGACCGCTCCCCCTTTTTCAAGATGCATCTTTGAACACATCGTCCTGGCCAGAAGGCACGGCCATATTAAATAGAGCAGGCGACGGCGCTCACGCTGCCTCCGGGTTCAGAAAATGCACCTGTGATATGTCCCTTCTCTCGCTCCCACCCAGGTCTGAATCACATCAGTCAGCAGCACCATCCAAATTGGACGCCACCGGACATCATCACTTTCCACTTCGGTTGCCAACTTAAAAACGGCTATCGAAGCGGCTGGCGGGCAGCGGGAGGATCACCCCTCAGGTTCAACTGGTTATTGGTAGCGTAAGGTCCCCCACCACCACTATTCCCTTCGCAGAAATAGGGCAGCTGGGTTATCCCCAAGAGCTGTGACTGTGACGTGGACCCCGGCCGTATGTTTCTCTTTCCACTCTCTCTTTGGCATTCGAAAGAGTGGTCCCAGCATCTCCAGCTCCCCGGACCCCTGTTGACCACCTCGTCCAGTCCTGGAACCTTGTAAGGTTGGGGAGGGGGGGAGGAAAAGAGAAAAAGAAGGCGAAGTCACGGTCACGCAGAAAAACCAAGCCAGTCCCTGCCGGGCTCATTACCTCAGACCGCGCCGCGCTCACGCTTCCATTCATTTTTCTACGGGCGTAGCAAAGCTCGGAATTTGGAAATCATGATTTAATAACTTCGAATCGGTCCCCCGTTATTCACTCAACACACTGCCACTTCCGAGCTCGCAGTCGCGCGACGGTTCACTTTGTTTATCCAACCCCTTCACCACCACAGAAAGAAAAAAACCAGCCGTTTGCCGTGCCTTGCGTTCAACCTACAGCACCTGCGTCCTCAGCTCGCATAAATGCGGTCTTTACCCGCAATAGTGGGCTTGCTGCCGCTGCACCTCGCCCTACTTCAGCAGTTCCTGCATGCCGTTCTTGCAACACCTGTCGCCAGCGGGCAGCAGATAGTTATTGGCCCCGAGTCTGCAGACGTAGATGCCGTCGCTCCAGAAGGGTCCCGTCGTTTACACGGAAAGTTTCTACACATCACAGGTATGTCGAAATGCTACCGGAGGGCACCCCAGGGCGACGCGACCGTCGTGGCTGCAGTCTCGACGTTCAGGGGCACCCGGCCACCGCTGCCGGTCTGTGGACTTGGCAGGGAGATGGGCAAGGGACCAAGGTGGTTAACAAACGCGCATTCTAGACTTTCACCCTGACCAGTTCTACAAAACTCACTCCTCGACCGAAGAAGGCCTCGCCTGCCACCGAGGCGATGGATCTGCCGGCTACTACGGCGCAGAAACATCCGACTGCGATACGCCAGGCTCCCTCGTGAATGCCACTTTCGACTGGATCGCCGCAAATATCGCAGATGACATCGACTTCGTCGTCTGGACCGGTGACTCTGCGCGTCACGACAGTGATGAGGACATCCCTCGCAGTCCTGGACAGGTACTCGGTACCAACCGGTGGATCGCCGATAAGTTTGCCGAGACCTTTGGCGACCCGAAAGACTCTACGCGCATGGCCGTACCCGTAATCCCTACATTTGGAAACAACGACATCCTTCCGCACAACATCCTCTTGCCGGGACCCAACAAGTGGCTGGGATACTATGCCGAGATCTGGAAGCGCTTCATCCCCGAAGAGCAACGCCATTCGTTCGAGTACGGTGGCTGGTTCTATGTCGAGGTGATCCCCAAGAAGCTGGCAGTCTTCAGTCTCAACACGCTCTACTTTTTTGACCGAAACGCCGGCATCGACGACTGTCAGCAACCCTCCGAGCCGGGCTTCAAGCAGCTGGAATGGCTTCGCGTGCAGCTGGAATTCCTACGTGTGCGCGGCATGAAGGCTATCCTCATGGGCCATGTGCCTCCTGCTCGGACGGACAGCAAGAAGAACTGGGACGAGACCTGCTGGCAAAAGTACAATCTTTGGATGCAGCAGTACCGTGACGTGGTCGTGGGTTCACTCTACGGTCACATGAACATCGACCACTTCATTGTGCACGACACCAAGGAGATCAACATCAACATCCTGGGTGGGTACGCAGTTGACGACGATGTTGGACGTGAAGCATTTGAGGACGAGCTTGAGATCCAATCGGCACAGGATTACCTGACAGAGTTGCGACAAGGCTGGGCGAAGCTTCCACCTGTCGACGTCAAGGCGCTGGAGGAGGATGAGTCCTACGAGCCAGACGCGCAGGGCAAGAAGGGCGACAAAGACAAGAAGAAGAAGAAAAAGAAGCCCGAAAGTGGCTTGGGCGGCAAGTACGCGGAGCGATACCACCTGTCTTTCGTCAGCCCTAGCATCGTGCCCAACTACTTCCCCACGCTCCGTATCATGGAGTACAATATCTCCGGCTTAGAGGACGCAGCAGTCTGGACCGACTCCTCCACCAAGGCAGCGCCGTCTGTACTGCTCTCGGCCGACGACGATCACATCCACGAGGACCTGAAGCACGACATCGACGCCGCCCGGAAGAAGAAGAAGGACAAGAAAGGGAAAAAGGGAAAGAAGCCGACGCCCAAGGACCCCAATCTGGTCGTCCCGCAACCACCGCCTGCAGGCACCGGCCCTGGCCCGGCCTATGCGCTCCAGCCCTTGACCTTCCTCGGATACACCCAGTACTTTGCGAACCTGACCTACCTCAACAACGACATGACGCAAGAGACCAAGGACGTGTCTGGGACAAAGTGGCGGGACGGCATTCACAAGGACAAGGATCCCAAGTCCAAAAAGCCAAAGCCGCAACCCTTCGCGTTCGAGGTTGAGTACAGCACCTTCACCGACAAGATCTACAAGCTGTCGGATCTGACGGTGCGGAGCTACGTCAAGCTGGCGAACCGCCTTGCCAAGGAGAACGCTAAGGGCAAAGCGCTTGCCGAAGACTTTGAAGAATACGACGACGACGAAGAAGAAGAAGACTCGGACGATCAGAAGGACGCGATAGACTTGAAGGAAGAAGACGGTGACGCGGATGAGGAAGACAACGAAGACGCAGATGACGAAGATGATGTAGAAGTCGAAAAAAAGAAGAAGGGTGGCAAGAAAGGCAAGAAGGGCAAGAAGGGGAAGAAGAAGAAGAAGCACAACAAGGTGTGGCTGCATTTCCTTAAGCACGCGTTCGTCAGGACGGTGCCCCAGAAGAAGCTCAAGAAGTTCTAGAGCATTGCATAGCTTAGAGAGCCGCGGAAGTTTAGGGGATCGCTTTCGTCGGGGATCGTTGCATCGTCAGCCTCTGTCTGGCATTGTTTTTTTTTTTTTTTTGGCGTGTTCGTTGTCTTGCGTGTGCTTGCATGGCTACCTAGATAAAGGCACATCGGCGTTTAGTGGGGACACGGGGCATGGGACCAAAGGGTAGCGAAACCGATCGTCTTTCTTGTTTGTTTTTTGTGTTTGGTCTTGATCTGTTTTCTTGGACATTTCGAGCCGAGTCGCTAGTCGACCCGGCCTTTTCTGTAGCATTTGCAAATCAAAGCCTGCTTGTTTTCGAATCGTCTTCTTCGTTCCCAATGGGGGGGCCAGGACCAAGGCACACACACACATACACACATACAAATGTAAACACGCATACGTAGTCTCTCGCGAGCTTCGATAGGAAACGCATCAATGAGGCGCAAAAAAAGCATCCATTGTCATTTCATAACTTTTGGTCTACCGCGCATCCACACCATCCTGCCGTACGAGAGCTGAACATCGGCAGGCACAAGACTTGAGATTGACTCAGTCACTATCGCTCTCCGCCGCCGGGGAATCAGAGAAGCCGCCCCATTCCTCCTCGGACTCGCTCACCTCGTCGCCTTCGCCCCCGCCCTCGCCCTCGTCCTCGATGTCGAGCGCGCCAGAGATGTCCCAGCGGTCTCCCTTGGCCGCGCGGCCGACGTACTTGACGAACCGCAGCGTGCCGCTGTCGCGCATCACGAGAGTCAGCTTGTTCCACGCCGCGGCCTGGAAGAAGAGGATGTTGTCGTCGTCGCCGCTCGACTTGTAGACGGCGGCGTCCTCGTCTTCTTCGCCGTCGTCGCCCGCCATGTACACCTCGTGCCCGCCCACCTCGAGCTCCTCCTCGGGCTCGTGCTTGGCCTTGGCCTTGCCCTTGTCTTTGGCCTTGCCCTTGCCCTTGCCCTTGTCCTTGCTACGCTTCTTGCCCTTCCCATTCGGCTTCTCTTCTTCTTCTTCTTCTTCTTCTTCCTCCTCGTCCTCCTCTTGCTGTTCGGGCCTCTCCCCATCTTCGTCCTCGTCGCCCCAGCCCTTGGATGGCGTGATGCCGAGGTTGAACTCCAGGCGCGGCTTGCCCTCGTGGCCCGTCGCGAGGGTGTAGTCCTGGCCCCGGCGAAAGCGGCGGGCGAGGAACTCGTGGCCCTCGACAACGGTGCCCGTGGCGACCTGCAGCCATTCGCGGAACTGACGCGACGGGAGGAGGTGGTCCAGCAGCTCCGTCAGCGGGTTCTCCTCCTGCGAGCTGCGCAACTCGTCAGCGCCCGCGGGCTGCTGGTACAGGAAGCGGTGCTTGTGCGGCGGGCGGGCGACGCGCCACGGCGACGTCTTCTCGATGACCGTGCTGCCCGCGGGGAGGGGCGCCTTCTCCTGCGACTCGATGTACTCTCGCAGCCGGGCGGAGAACTTCTTGGACAGGATGTTGGACAGGGTGATGCTCGAGTTCTCCTCAAAGTGTTCCGAGATCTGCTCGAGCGTGTCCGGGGTGAGGTACGTCGGCGCAATGTACTTGAGCAAGAACTCGAGGCCGGCCTCGTCGAAGCCCTCCAGGCTCGCCTTGGGCTTGTCGACCTTGACGGGCCTCGCGGGCGGGGTGTCGTGCTGGTCCGGGTTGCCCTGGAGCTGCATGAGGCCCGAGTTCTTGACCTGCTTCTCCTCGGCGCCCTCGACGTAGCCGTCCTCGCCGGCCTGTGGGATGTGGAACCAGCCGGAGATGGCCATGCGGATGCGCCCACCCTCGCGCTCGAGCTGCTCCTTGGTCTCGGCATGGTACACCTCCTCGACGTCGTGGAAGGACTCGCCCGGCTGCACGGCGAAGAAGGACAGCTGGTTCCACGCGGGCGGGATGACTTTGGTGTGGTCCGGCGCCGGCGTCTTGGCCATCTCACCGTCCTTGCCCTTGCGCTCGTCGACGGGGAACAGCCGCAGAGCGCCGCCCCACTCGGGCTTCCACGGCGTGTCCGGATCCGTGAGGTAGAGGATGTAGCTGACCTTGCGGCTGCCGATGACGTCGTCGTGGCAGAGGAGGTAGCAGCCGGGGGTGTAGACGTTGATGGCCATGTCGGTCTTGCGGCCGCTCAGGGGCCCGCAGCCGGTGATGTGGGAGACATAGTTGCGGAAGGTTTCTGAGTAGACGGCGTCGCGCAGGGAGAGGAGCGAGGGCAGCTTAGCGAGGGCGTCGTCGTCGAGGCCGTCGAGGTTGGCGAGGTCACCCGACTGGTGGATCTTGTAGATGTCCGTCTCCTTGGGGGTGAAGGAGACGTTTTCGCGGATCTCGTCGCGGACGGAGCGCAGGAGGCCGTCGTCGACGAGGTCGTTGATGACCGAGTGCTTGTAGGGGGTCGAGGTGGCGTACTGGTGCGTGTACGAATCGAGGACCTGTTTGTCAAAGAGGCCCTTGCGGAACCTCGACTTTGCGACGTCGGCCGAGAGAGCTGTTGACGTCGGTGTTAGTGGACGGGCGGGCGGGCACGGCAAGCAAGCAGCCTTGATTGCACTGGTGAGGGCCGGGGAGAGGGCTGCTAACTCGTCTTGGACTTCTTCTTGGACGCCCTCTTGTCGTCAATTCGGGATTCGGCCTTGCGCTTCATCTCGGGCGGTTGTAATTTGCAGCCTCTGGAGGTAGACCGGTTAACTACGAGAGGAAAGAAAGAAAAAAAGAAAAAGTTGGTTTGGCAACCTCCAGGTTCATATCTGGGACGAGCAGCATCTGCTCTCTCGCCGATCGGGACCCGAAGGTGGGCTGAGGTCCCACATAAATTTTTTCCCATAGCAGCTGTCTTCGTGGTAAATCGTCCCATGGGCGGCGGCGTTGGCCCCTGCAATGTGCTTCTCCAGCCTCCGCGCTCGACATGGGAGATGTCTACCTACGTAGTTTCGTTCTCCCTTACACCGCCACCGCCGTCAACTCTCGTCCGCAAGGGTGCGCAAACACCTCTAGATTTTGGTCGTTTTTATCAGTGTGCGACCCGTCCACCCAGAAAGAAATCGGTGGGATGCGACTCCGACGACGTTTTCCAGCTCTGAGACGTGTTCAGGGACTTGCATGGCATATCAAGCGCCGAATTCTTCGCTACCTATAGGTATGTCGACGCAGCCCTCGTGAACGAACCGCCAGCCTGACTGGCGAACGACCAATACCGTCGTGCAGACCGCCCGTATCCGCCATGCACCTATTTGCCCCAGGCGCCCGAGATTGCATGCGCACTCGTTGAAGCAATGCGCCGACCTGATGGGGGCATCCGACTGGTTTGGTTCTCAGCGGCCGCCTTGTAATCCTTAGTGTGGCCGCATGGCATACCTGGCCCCGGTCTTACCAACGGTCTTCCCAGCGCGGCAGCGGACGCGGACCCTCGGACGAGCCTTTGCCAACCGCCGACCCCGCGCCCCACAGTTCTCGTGCCCCTCCATCCCCGCCGCAGGAGCAGTACTGTCCCTCGTAGAACGCCATGCGCTCGTGAATGAATGGCGTACTAGGACGCTGTTCTCCATCGGGCAGCTCGTTCACTCGAACCCAGATCCATCGCGTAATTTTACATATCGGCTTGCCCCCTTCCAACGTGTTATCGTGGAACTCCTGGTCTCAGTTCCCATCTCTGCTACCTCTTACTTGTTTCTCTTCGATATAGCTTTGTTTCTCTTGTTCTCCTCACAACACCTCGCAAACCCTGCCCAAAGTCTCACAGCACACGTCTTACCGACCCGCGAGACCTGCACTATGTCTGCACAACTAGACATCGCGGCCACCAGAGCCAAGTTCCCGGCTCTGGCTCAGGACCAAGTCTTCTTCGACAACGCAGGCGGAAGTCAGATTTTAGGCACCGTCATTGAATCGTGCGTCACTTTGCTGTTTCTGTTGTTGTTGCTGTTGTTGTTGTTGTTGTAATCGGAGTGCAACACCTCGCTCACACCTACCAGCATCCGGGACTATCTGTCGCAGACCAACGTTCAGTTGGGCGCCTCATACAAGGTAGGCCGGCAGGCAACGGCCGCGTACGGCGAGGGCTACCAGGCCGGCGCAAAGTACATCAATGCGTCCCCTGATGAAATCGGTAGGAACTGGCACTTCAACCTCATACCTGACGTGAACGGCCCACTGACATCGGCGCCAGTTTTCGGTGCCTCGACGACCCAGCTCTTCCGTAACCTTTCCCACGCCCTCACCTTTGACAAGGGTGACGAAATCATCGTTTCCGCAGTCGACCATGAGGCCAACATCACCTCCTGGCTCGACGTCGCCTCGCGCCAAGACCTCACAGTGAAATGGTGGAAGCCTGCCGGCGGGCCGAACCCGAAACTCACCGTCGAGAACCTCAAGCCCTTGCTCTCAGAAAAGACCCGCCTCGTGGCCCTCACCCACACCAGCAACATCCTCGGCACGATCCACGACGTCGCTGCCGTCGCTGCCGCCGTCCACAAGGAGACGCCAAAGGGCCTCGTGTGCGTTGATGGCGTGGCCTACGCCCCGCACCGACCTTTGGACGTACAGGCTCTCGGCGTCGACTTTTATGCCTTTTCTTTCTATAAAGTATACGGCCCGCACACGGCGATGCTGTACGCCAGCCGCGCCGCTCAGGACGGTCACATGCGCTCGCTGGGCAACTTCTTCAACCCGTCCGACTCGCTCGAGGGCAAGCTCGGGCTTGCTGGTGGCAGCTACGAGCTCGTCTCGGCCGTGCCGCGGGTGCTGGACTACCTCGGCACGCCCGACTCCGAGGGGTGGAAGGCCAAGATTGAGCAGGAGAGGCTGCTGCAGTTGACTCTGCTCGAGTACCTCAACGGCCGTGGCGACGTGACGGTGTACGGCGAGACAGACGCCAGGGCGGAGCGCCGCGTGCCGACCATCAGCTTCAGAGTGAAGGGGTGGGGCGCCAAGGAGCTTGTCGCGGCCGTGGAAAAGGAGACCGACTTTGGCTTCCGATGGGGCCACTTTTACTCCTATCGCCTTGTCAAGGAAATCCTGGGCCTCGACCCTGCGGATGGGGTTGTGAGAGTAAGCATGGTGCATTACAATAGCCGTAAGTCGAACAAGACCCCCCCCCCCCCCCCCCCCTCCTTGAACCCACGAGCGACGCTGATCGTTTCCAGTCGATGAAGTCAAGAGTTTTGTCGCAGCCTTGGACAAGGCACTGCAACAAAAGGCTTAAGATTGTAAAGGATGTCTAATATTAGGATTGGATGGATCAACAACTCCGGCCTGTTATTGGAAGGTTGCTGTCCGTCCGATATTTATACGCCAAACATAAAATCCAAGGCTCCATTGCTTTTTCCCTTGTAACAAGCAAACAAAAAACTAAAGGCTGCAACTACGTAAGGAAAATTTCATAACAACGTGGCCGTAAAAAAATAGCGTCCGAGGGCGCGCCTCAGAGCTTGCCGTTCTTCTTGTCGACGGCTTCCCTCAGAATCGAGATGACTGCTGCGGGGTCCTGAGCACCAAAAACAGCGCTACCCGCAACGATCACATTGGCGCCCGCATCAGCGGCCTGGTGGACGGTGGACCCCGTCAGCCCGCCGTCGACCTCGATGTTGAGTTCAGGGTACTTTTCGCGCAGGGCCTGGACCTTGGGCAGCTGCGAGGCCATGAACTTCTGCCCGCCAAAACCGGGCTCGACTGTCATGATAAGAACCATCTATGGAGAACCCCCTGTCAGTCTAATGCGCGTCCGCGGAGACCCCGTTTTCTGATGTGACAGGGCCTCGTAAAATCGAAGTGTGGGATGGGAAAACACTCACGTCTGGCCTCTCGAGGGGGTCTTCGTTCTCGAGAAGCTCCCACACCACGTCGACGGACGTCGAAGGCTTAAGGGCAACACCGGCCAGCATGCCTTGTTCGTGAATGAAGCGAATAAGCGCGCGGGGGTTTGTCTTTTCGTTGGATTGGACCTCTGGGTTGTCGGAGTCGGAGGAGAAGGCGGCCTCATAGTGAAAGCAGTACAGGTCTGCGCCGGCATCCTTCATGCCTTTGACCCATTTCTTGGGCTGGATTCGGTGGCATGTGTCAGCCAGACTGTGCATTTCTGTGCAGGACAGCGTACAACTGGGTATGTTGCCGCCCGGCTGTGCATGCTAAGAGGGGGGGATGGGTATTCTTACCTCAGAAACCATCATGTGGCAATCGAATGTGCCCTTGGCCCATGTCTCGATGGGCTTCTCAACATGGCCTCTGATCTTGGCGACGACGCCGGGCCCCCATGAAATGTTGGGAACAAAGTGGCCGTCCCTAATATAACAGAATGATTAGCTTGACGGCATTGGAAAAAGTGCGAGCGTCGGTTTCTACCACCAGCTCCTCGCAGGAGGGAGCCGGTGGCAAGGTGGCTCGTGTGCTTGTTTTTCATGTCGGCGGGGTGTCCGTACATAATGTCAACATGAAGCCAATCCGCTCCTTGCTCAATGGTTTTGGAGCATGCATGGCCAAAGTTGCCAAAGTCGGCCGCGAGGATCGAGGGTGCTATGATTGCCTTGGGTGCCATTTTGTCGATCGCGAAATAGGCGAGCAGGTGGTTTGTGGCAAAGAGTAGAGAGTTGAGAGTAGAAGCGAGGGGAAGAGGGAGGTGTGCGTGGGTGCGGGTTGTGTCGCGGGTGTGTTTGGTTTTTGTTCGTGGGCAGACGACGGCGGCACCGCCTTTCGGGGTTTGCGAAAGGGCTGGAGGGCACAGAGTACACGATCGGACTTGCGGCCGGAAGCTGTGGTAAGCTATGGATGGACCCTGAACCACGAGAGCTTTCTCGGTGGGGTTTCTGTTGGGATCCTCCCACACTGGAGATTCTAGAATCACTACGGATAGCCATTGAGGGGTTCACGTTTGGGTGTGGGGTGGCACCCCCGCTGGGCACGTACCGCCCGTATGTTAAGCTCCGGAGTACATACAAATACATGTGCGCATGAGAACCGTTTATTCTAGGTACCTCTGTGGGTAATGCAGTCCCACCTTTCCCATTGGGCCGGCGGAAATCAACATACGGGGCCGATCCCTGACGTTACCAGAGTGTCATGATGGGCCTCGGGTCATTTTCCGCCGCCACGGGCTTGCTCGTCAGACGGTCACACGCATGCCGTACGTCTCCGCCACACATCACCAAGTCGGCAATACCGGGCCACCAAGAGAAGCAGTCCACGATGTCCATCCGCGGTGTTGAGTCTTGGCCCAGCGTCTTAATGCTTCGCTGAGGAGATCACTGGGCTCGACCGTCATCCCGTCGCATCTCCGGACAAGGTTTTATGGAATGGCCAAGGTAGATACATAACGATTTTTCGGCCGAGAGCGTTGGCCAACTAAACAACATGCAAGTGGGAGGGAAAAGACTCCCGGTCCACTCTAAACTGCCTGAGTAATGCTTGTTCCCCGCTTATACTTACAACACAGCGCCTCGCGAGGCACCAATAGCCATATTGGTCGCCACAGAAATCCTTTCAGTTCTCAAAGCTGTACTTCAGCCAGCCGCCCAGTGCCTTCAGGCTCTCCCATCGAACGTTCTCGTCGGATTCTCCCATTAGCTCCATGATTCTTGTCTTCAGGCCGAGCTTCTCCAACTGGTATCGCTTCTCGGGCACCTCCTTAACCAACGCTCCAACGTCGTTGCAAGCAATGGCCAAGACGGCCTTGTCGTTGTCCCACGGCTTCTTCATGATGTCGGCTAGCTTACGCGTGATTGCTCCGTTTTCGTATTCCAAGATCTTGCGCGCATTCTCGGCCCAGAACACCTGGCTTCTGTGAGGCGGTGACCAACGAAGGTGGCCGGACTCGACCTCGGCAACGTATTCGTCAAACGTGGTCTTTGTCTTGGTGTACTCCTCGAGGAGCTCCTTCAGTTGCTGAGCGTCCTCGAGCAGATCAGGATCGGTCAAGTGGCGGCCGCTTAGGTTCTCAAGAAGCGAGGGCAGCCTCGCAAGCACAGCCGTAGGGAGGAGGGATTTCTGGTTGTTGCTGAGTAGGTTGAAGAGCGTCGAAACAACCAACCTGGTCGTCTTCTCCTTCGGGGACAAGCGTAGGAGTTGGGTGTACAGCAGAACAATATCGTATTCGCTGCCACGCGGTTAGCTTCCAAACGGTCTGCAACTGGATTTGGACGTACTCGTTCAATTCGTCGCCGATTTCTTCGGCCTCAAAGCTCATTTGCCAAATCACCAGCAGGACATGGTACAGCAACTGCAGACCAACGCCGCCGCCGAGCGACCCTTCAAAGCCGGGTGCTCTTGTGGGCGCAGTGCCACTCCATATGCTTGCCGACGAGCTGCCGTTGCTACCCATACCGGCCGCTGTTCTGAGGATCTCAATCAGAGGCGCAATTGTCTCACTCCTTTGGTTCCAGAACTGTTGTCTAGAGGCATGTCCGTAGAGGATGGAGGAGTACTCCTGGACGGCAATGTCCTGAAGTCCGGCATCGGAGCTCTTCGCGAGGCCAGATAGGTATGAGAGAAGTACGGGGATGGCGTTCTTGGTTGCCTGTGATTCGTCTCCTGCGAGCGACATGAGCTTGGTCAAAGCCGTCGAGGTAAGCAGCGGGATTGGGTCCTCGGTGTTGTTGGAGTGGGCGAGCAAGGGTAGGAAGTGTTTGTAGGGGTCGCTATTCTTGAAGATGGCCTTGGAGAGCGATGGTACACCTGTAGGTTGGGGATGGTGGCATTAGTTGGCGGTTTCAAAAGAACGACTAGGCCTCGACGTTGATAGGTATCGATCAAAGACGCGAGGCGAAAGAGTCAAGAGTATCACAATAATCATCTCCAGAGTGGTAGGGTTGGCTAGGAGAAAGGTGCAGAACATACTGGGCAAGAGGTCGGCCAAGAGGACGAGAATGTACTGAACGATTTTGGCCTGCTTCCCCGCAGACTCGAGCACGGAGGGCTTCCCCGGTTCGCCAACAAAGAGGGATCGGTAGCCATCGAGGTCTCCTTCTACAGTTTCCTTCCTTGCCTCGGGCTTCTTCGCCTTGTCGACGGCACGGATGCGGGCCAGATGGTCCTCAGTGATGGTGCCTGCTCGAACAGCGCCATCCCAGGGGATCGGCCGCTGGCGAATGTTGTCCTGCAGCGAGCCCAGGTACGTGGGAGGATCGAGCGACATGGCGGGCGGGTCGAGGGGATGTAGCGACCCAGACGACTTCAGTTTGAGATGGACCTGCGTCGCCGAGAGTCGTGCTGTTGAGGAAATGGATAGAGGGGATGGATTCGGCGTGCTGAGGGTCGCAGGTGGTTCGCGGCTGCAAACTGTCTGACGAACGTAATGCTGTCAAGCCGCAGCCGCAGCCGCGCCCGCCCGGTTTTTGGGGCAGTTCCCTGCTTCAAGTCACTGCCGTCAGGTTGACGGCACTTGATTGGCTTGGGATCCAGTTCTACATCAGCCACAGGCCGAAGCTCTGTTTGTTCCACTACAGCTTGATTTCGACCAATGAGGACGGTCCCACTCCAACGAGGCCATTGTGCCGCTGCGGCGGTGCACTCGGATCATCCACTCGAACCCATTCACGAAGTTTGGCCCGCGTCTCACACACTCTGCTAGGTACGGATACACCGTCCTCCATATAGCATAGCGGCGACCCATTTCGAATCCGCCCCGGCATCCAACCACCCGATTTTCTCCAGGGGCGGTTGTCAACGATACTCGGTTCGCCAGATGGAGCCAAAACTGGCTGCTGCTCATTCGTTTGCGTTGCACGAGTCACCCATGTTCGAAACCGGCTTGCTAGCCCACACCATATGCAAGGCACTCGCGGGTACTCTGTAGAGCCCCTCGAATATCACAAAGGGCGTCGTTAGCCAGGGCCTCACCGTCACTTCGTGATGGACCGTGGGTTCCTATTCTATCGGCATGGCTCCCGTCGGTCGCCCACGTCAAAGTTGCGGAACCCACAGACTGGCACCTGCAGAGATCTGTAAGGAATTCAGGCAGTCGAAGCGCGAAAGCTGTCATTGCGTTAAGAGTTTGCCCTACATGGCCAAAGATCCTGTTGTGTCAGAGTCAAGACTAGTCTCATGACAGACAGGATGCAAATGAACATGATCTCATTGAGGAAGCTCGATAGAATGGAGCAATGACCATGCAATGAATCAGGATGAGTAGAGAAAGTACACGGTGCCTAGATCTGAGGTAAGAAACCAGCCTATTTTAGGAAGACAGGAGTTCGCTTGATGCTTTATTCGGCGCAACACGCAAGAAAGCAATCAAGCAAGACGGTGGGGTGCAACAGCAGACAGGGCAAACAAGCACGCACGCACTCTCTCTCCAGAGTCCAATCTACACTAGGTAGGTCGAGTAGCTTATCCGTAGCCTAAACAGGCTTTCTCTACCTATCGATTGTCGTCCAGTGGACGGACCGACCCCTGCAGGTAAACATGCGGAAACGAGGCGCTCTGGGCCGGGCCAGTCACAAAAGCAACACTGACCCGTCTGCCAGCTCACACAGGCATCTCCCCGCACCGGGCCACTTATAACTCTCTTGTCTTTCCGGGTGTCTTGGTCTCCCGGTACAGGGAACCACCTATCGGCGCCCGATCTTCAGGAACCAGACTAGAAAACCGCAGCAACCGTGACGGAAGCGCGCAATCAAGACAAATCTTCAAAGCCCCCTTGTCAGAGATTGGCCTGCCAGCCAGCAGACTAACCAGTGAAGCTAGACCCCTGCGAAACATTGCATTTACCGAGGGTGGTATTGTGGGATTGTCTGTGTGGGTGGTGACAGCGGTACCAAAATTGAGAGGTTGGACTCGGAGGAAGAGAGGAGGTTGGGAACGACCCGCGACGGGGAGAGAAAAGAAAAAAAAAACGACTGCCTCTCTACCCAAACCAAGGAACACGACAATCCCACATTGTCTGCGCCCTCTCTCTTAAATCAAACCTACCTGCGGGTTTCGTTATTTTCTTCCGACTTCTTGGTTCCTCTCTCCCTTCCCATCCATCTACAACCAAGGACCCTACAGCATTCCAACGATTCGGTCACTGCCGGCACTTCTGCACACTAACAGGCTAGGCCGGCCAGCACACTCACACTCATACGACCATTACCGCCTGACGCTCCTCTTTTTCCCGCCGGCCATTAACATTAATACCTCATTGTTTTTACTGCAACGCAAAATCGCATTCCTCTCGCTCCTTCTCTCTCTCTCTCTCTTTCTCACTTGGAGACCCTCGCGAGGCTACGAGACAGCTCATTCCACGGCATTTCCTCATTGATCTGACCAACCGGGCAAGCGTGGGCGAGAGCTCACTCACCATCCCACCTCGCCGTACTTTCGGCTTCCTCACATTCCTGGCTCTCGACTGCCCAGCGCCTTCCGCCAGTATGATCCGGCGCAAACACTCGGTTGCGGCCCCTCTGGTCGCCGGTCTCCTCCTGCTGGCGTCCGCACCCACACCGGTTTCCGCACACCCTTACCCTCTCCAAAATGTGGCCAACGACCTCTACTATGAACTTGGAGACAAATTCATGAAGCGCGACTGCGTCCAGCGCTGCGGCGCTGACTCCCAATACTGCTGCGGTTCTGGCGAACAGTGCTACACAGTCAACAATATCGCTGGCTGCAGCACCATCAACGGTGGTGGGGGCTATGGCATCTTCACCACAACCTGGACCGAGACCAACACATTCACCAGCACCATCACCACCGATTGGCCCGCGACAACAAATGCCGGAGGAGTGGGAGCTGGAGGCACCTGCGTCCCGCAGAAGCAAGGAGAGACGGCGTGCGGCGCCATCTGCTGCGCCGACTACCAGTACTGTGCCTACGCGGGGCAATGCGCCCAGCGAGCTGGCTGGGGTGGAGGTATCACTACCGTCACCTCTGGAGGCGTGACAATCACCACTCAATACTCGGCTCCCTACCGCATCACAAGCACCGGAGCCACCGGCACTTTTGCATCAGCAACCGCAACTGGAACCATTGTGCCCGTCACCAACGAGGGTACCGGCGGGGGTTTGAGCGGCGGCGCCATCGCGGGTATTGTTATCGGCACTCTCGCTGGCCTTGGTCTGCTCATGCTGCTCTGCTTCTGCTGCATCGCCCGCGGCCTTTGGGGCCTCCTCTTCGGCGGCAAGAAGAAGAAGGAGCACAGCCGTGAGCGGGTCGAGGTCGTCGAGGAAAGATACTCGCGCCACGGCAGCCGCATGCCCTCGACCCACTCTCATCGCCCTTCGCACACCGGCTGGTTCGCAGGCAGCGGCCGTCCCGCACCCGCTGCGCGCCGCAAGGAGGAGAAGAAGGAGGGCGCCAAGTGGTTGGGCCTGGGAGCCGCCGCCGCGACGTTGCTGGCGCTGCTGAACGTTAAGAAGGACAAGCCAGCACGCAAGCCGCGGTCGAGCTACACGGATTCGTACTACTCGTACACGGGGACAAGTCCCAGTGAGTCTTCATCGGATTCTCGGACTCGATCGGATCTGACGTCCTACCTAGGCAGCTCCAGCTCTGGTGGAAGAACTCACCGAACCGGCCAAACACGCGGTACCCACACGACACGCCCCTCGCGGAGGTAGCGAAGCATCCTTCTCGGAGTTCTTCTCGACCTTGACAGATTGCATATGCATTCGGCCGCCTTCTTTATAAGGCCCCCCCCGAAGCCCCGCACATGCTTCGACACGTATATAAACTGGTATTATTGTCTTTTTTTCTTCCTTTTCTTTTTCTTTATATGGGCGTTACGGAGAGGGTCAATATGAACATGCCTCTTGAGTCCCGACGACTCGGGAGATGAGACACAACGCCGTACGAGAGACGAAGAAGAGATTTCGGCGACGAAGAGAGGGCGAAGGATTGTTGAACGAGGAAAATGACAATGTTGAATGGACGAGGTCAAAAGGGGGCTGCCTAGTTTGGAGATGACAACGAAAAGGAGTGACTGGGGAGGGTGGAACATCTCTTTGGACATTGAGCGTTTCCCTGCCTTTTCTATTTCCTTGGCGTGGCTCTCTCTCTCTTTATCTTTATCTTCATCGCAAGCATTACACAGCACAACCCCAACTTCCCCGCATAGCATGTACGATGTCCAGAACATTTTGATGGCATAGATGAAATTTCGGTGGGCAGACTCTCGGAAGCAGCTTCTTCAGAGCTGCCTGTAATGCAAGGAATGAAACAAATATCTCTAGCCACTATAAAGTTCCTTCCTCAATTATTGCGTAGGTGATGTGATGTTGGCTCGGGCTTCGTCGTGGCACGGCTTTCCAGTGGAGGTAGGGTGTTAGGGGGCTCCCCGGCCGCGGGCGGGCGAGGTTTCTGCGGCCCAAGTCCGTCGGAAGAACCAAGAGTCGGGATGAACACGTACCGCGCCTCCGCGAAGCCGGTGCAGTGGTGCGCTGTTTGGCCCGTGTGCATGGAACAGATTAGGTTTCCATGTACCTAGTCGTCTGTGTTTGCAGCCGTGTGTCCCTCCTGAAGGAACACGGTTCGAAGAGGAGTCGCTTCGAGAAGGCGCGTCTACATAACTCTGTCTGTATGGTCCGGGCTGCTTGAGGAGCTTCATGGCTACGACAACAACCGGATCACACCAAAGGTTCATAGTCACAAAAACCATTGTAGTGGGAACCGTGATGTGAGTCAGTAAGCACACCGGACTCAGCATTGCCTCGAGAGTCCTCAGGCCCGCCAATCCGATTGCAAAATCACGCTGCTAGGTGAGGCAAATGGTCTCTTTTAAACGTTTGCGTGGGTATCATTTCACCATGAAATATTTTTCATGCAGGTAGTAAGTTAGGTATCGTTCAGTGTTGAAGGGGGTGATAAAATCCGCTCGGCGAAAGGGAGCTGGTAACGTCTTTCTTGACTTTTTGATGTGATTCGTACGGTAACCCTTGGGCTACACGATGCAAAAAAATAAGATGGAACCCCAGCCACGCCTGTGTTGAGACCCAGAACCCAGTTACTCTTTTTGCATAGTCCTCGGAAAATAACATGACCATTTTGACTTTTTTGGATTTCCCCGCTCCCCTCCATGCCCGGCTTCATTACATCAAGAATCCTTAATTTCTCGGGATTTCGAAGATGCATTTAAGCATCCTCCTCGATGTTGCCTTTCTCGGAGACGTACATGCCGTCCAAGAACTTACGGATATCCTTGTTGCGGACCTTGCAGATCTGCTGGATATCGGCGGCGGACTGGGAGACAGCCTCGAGAGAGTTACCAGAGAGGACGAGCTCGTCCTTCTGAGCAGTGGAGACGGCGACGTCAACACCCTCGCGCATGACAACGCGGCGGACGAGCTTCTCGCCGATGAAGTTGCTGAAATACGTTAGCCGCGTGTTACGTTTATGTCGTCACACCGAGAGGGCGAACATACCGGATCTCGACCTCCCACAGACCAGTCTCGGAGTTCTTGTCCAGGTTGACGTTGATGGGGAAATGGGCGTAGACGTAGCGCATCTTGTACTTGAAGCCCTTGGTGACACCGATGATCAGGTTGTTGATGAGGGTGCGGACGGTGCGGAGGGTGGCAACGTTCTTTCTTGAGCCGTGGTGGATCTCAATGTTGATGGTGCCCTTGACCGGCTGGGAGAAGTTGACAGCCAAGTGGGACAGGTCCTTCACGAGCTTGCCTGCATACGGTGTCAGCCAACTTGGCTTTGGGAGTCTCTCGCCGCGATGCGCATGGCGCTCGGCGTCGAGGTGCCGCCCCCAGTCATGACCCTGGGAGGGGGCGCGATGGCCGGGAAGGTGGGGAGATTGTTGTACTTACCACGGGGGCCCTCGACAGTGACGACGCGGGACTTGATGTGAACCTTGACTGTTGGAGAATCCAAGTCAGCATGCATTCAATTGCCTGCCACTACTGCTCCTTTCGAGCTCATCCACAGTCTAAAACTTTTCAACCCAAAAACCCATGTCGCGTTGTCCGCCTCGAGCGCTCGCTGATCCCCCCGTCTGCCATAGTCTGCAGCCTCAGACCAGGGTCATCGGCGCCAAAACAGATAGGCAGAGGAGGCCGAGGCCCGAAGAGCGAATGACGACACGAGGTATTATAGTATCCCAAAGTTCAGAGTTCGGCGGAGCTCGCAGGTGGCCGCATCGTGATTGACGAGTGGGCGTGGGATTTCTCGGTGTATTGTGTGTGTGCTTGATCGCTGCTTGTCTTTCGAAGACGACGCTCACGATGTTGGCTATGCGTTTCACGTACCATCCTGAGGGACCGTCAGGTTCTCCTGGGAGTGAATGTATCTCATCTTGACGTCGGGGGGGAGGAGGGTTGTCGACTGGGCGATCTACTGGGCGACGGGTCTGTTTCGTTGGGCGATGGACAACTTTTTCTCGAGACCAAAAGACGAACTTTTCGAGTCTCGCTCAGAGGTTCGATTGGGAGCCCAGCGGTGCGCCGAATGATGGGGGTTTGCAAGCCCTGTGTGGTCTGTGCGTCAACTTTCAAAGGCGGTAGGCGGTGGAAAGGGCAGCTAAACCACCATCTCGGGACCCACTTGGACAAGCCACAATAGCTTCTGTTATCAGCCACAGAGTGGCTGGTGCAAGGGTGCCTGGCTCACGTGTAAACTCTAACCAATGAGGGGGGTCATTCCCGACAGCTCCAATTGTCCGCCCACCTTGATTGATAGATAGCTGGCTTGGCGCAATCCAGCAAGTAGCGCAGGCCGAGTGCACGTACAGTGAGAGAGATACGTCAGCCACGAAGCTCTCTCCCACCCTCCCAACTCGGTACCAACCGCTCTGATATACGCCCCCATCACCAGCTCTCAATCCGCGACCAAACAACTCGCAGCTGGAACAAGGCCCGTCCCTTCTCTCCGAACCGGCACGAACACCTGTCGCGCGCGAGATCCGGGCATCCCCGCATACCCCAAGATGTCGTACTTCTTCTCAACCCCCGTCGACATCGACATCGTGCTGGAGGACGCCGATGAGCGGTCTATGGTGGACGTCAAGCTCGACAAGAACCGCCGCGAAAAGGCGCCGCTGTACATGGATGGCGAGAGCGTCAAGGGCGCCGTCACCATCAGACCCAAGGACGGCAAGCGGCTAGAGCATACCGGCATCAAAGTCCAGTTCATCGGCACGATAGGTAAGTTACCGAACCACTACGATTTGCGCGTAGCCAAAGCGAAGCCCCCTTCCCCTCCCGCCTGACGCTGACCACAACGCTCAGAGATGTTCTTCGACCGCGGAAACCACTACGAATTCCTCTCGCTCGTCCAGGAGCTCGCCGCCCCTGGCGAGCTGCAGCACCCGCAGACGTTCGACTTCAACTTCAAAAACGTCGAGAAGCAGTACGAGTCGTACAATGGCATCAACGTCAAGCTGCGCTACTTTGTCCGCGTTACCGTGTCCCGCCGCATGGCCGACGTCATCCGCGAAAAGGACATCTGGGTCTACTCGTACCGCATACCCCCCGAGATGAACTCGTCCATCAAGATGGACGTCGGTATCGAGGACTGCCTGCATATCGAGTTCGAGTACTCCAAGTCAAAGTACCACCTCAAGGACGTCATTGTCGGCCGCATATACTTCTTGCTGGTCCGCCTCAAGATTAAGCACATGGAGCTGTCCATCATCCGGAGAGAGACGACAGGCGCGGCACCGAACCAGTACAACGAGAGCGAGACGCTGGTGCGGTTCGAGGTAGGCTCCCCATCTTGGCATTTTGGAAGGCGCTGGATACTGACAGTCCGGGCAGATAATGGACGGATCGCCTTCGAGAGGAGAGACCATTCCCATCCGGCTCTTCCTTGGCGGCTTCGACCTGACCCCGACGTTCCGGGACGTGAATAAGAAGTTCTCGACCCGATACTACCTCAGTCTAGTGCTCATCGACGAAGGTCAGGAACCCCTCCCGCCGCTACTTATTTCGTCTTGCCAGACCATGCTAACGAAAAGACGCATTAGACGCACGGAGGTATTTCAAGCAATCGGAAATCATCCTCTACCGCCAGGCCCCGGACGCGGCCGCTGGTCCCAACATGATTATGGCCGCCGCCCCAGAGAACCCTAAGCTCATGGGCCCCTCTCCTCTTCAGGCATAGACACCTCTGAAAGTGGACGGCGTGGTTTACAAGTAATGTGTTGTGGTTGTTGTTGTTGATGATGCAGGGGTTATGGGGAGCTGTCATGATAGGTAGTCTTCGTCCAGTCGGTCACGCGCAGTTTTAGCATAAGGTCACGGCGTTTTGGGGTAAAGACAGAGCTGGGTCTGCTGCACTGATACGAAAAAATATGAAATTCATTCTTCCCTTCCACCGCGAAACCAATAAGCAAACAAAAGCCAAAGCCCAATCCATGCAGTTCGTGAGGTATCTGGTGTCCGGCATCTTTCTTTGTGTCCGGGATCGTCTCGATTACTTGTACAGCTCTTTCCTTTTCGCTCTTTTCTCGTCTTTCATTGGTACCCTTACCTGGTTCCTTAACGCTTCTACAAAATATCCATGACGTCGTCCGTCTCAAAGCCGAACTGATTGTTCTGGATGGCGGCGATCCTGTCCAATTCGTCCTGGTACTGCTTCCGCAAGTCGGCCAGGGTAACGACTTTGCGCTTGCCTTGAAAGTTGGTAGTCTCCCTCGAATTGGGAGGCGGCAGCTCCTCCGAGAAGATCCACGCCTGCTTAGCATCGACGCAGCTTAGGGCGTTGATGAGTAACAGGTACTGCTTGGTCACGGCTGTGTCGAGAATATCTTCGCCAATCAGCTTATCGCCCTCGCCGGCGTGCTGTAGTTTCTGGATGCGGTCGAGCAGCACGGTGGCGGCGCCGCGGTAATCGTTGTGCTTGATCCTCCACGAATAGAGAATCTGGT
The DNA here is from genome assembly GCA_034509685.1 of Colletotrichum cereale. Lineage (NCBI taxonomy): Eukaryota > Fungi > Ascomycota > Sordariomycetes > Glomerellales > Glomerellaceae > Colletotrichum > Colletotrichum cereale. The sequence continues at coordinate 43,631 of JASUDE010000106.1, read as the reverse complement.
GGTACGGTGTGCCACTGAGAACATCCATTGTCGTTTTGCACCTCTGAGCCAGGATCTCGTCGATCGAGTCCTCCAGGCCGGGGAACGGCAGTGACATGAGTTCGCTGTTGTGGTAGGATTCACACATCTTGTCAACCAGCTTACGGAGGGACGAGAGCTGCATAGCCTTGTCCTTCATGGCTAGAAGACTTGCGTGGGCGACGTCGAACCGTGAGAGGACCGTCGCCGCGTTGAATTGACGACTGAGCATCTCGCTCCTGACCAGCGCAGCTTCAGGACTGGCGTGCGAGTATTGGATAGCAAGGCCAGCAAACTCGATAACGAAGGAGTAGGCCTTGGCTTTCTCGAACAGAGCTACGATGTGGCAGTGGTACCGAGCCGGTCCCTTGTTGAGCAGGTTCCATTCGGTGTCATCTAGAAGGCCGCTGCTGTGTCGGTCGACATCGACATCCTTCACACCTGTGTCTCATGTTAGCAAGGTTCAAAGGTGCAGGGGAGGTCGGGCATACTCATGCCAATCGCCGCTTTGCGGAAATGGAAGGCGGCTTGGGCAAAGTCCTCCAAAGCGAGGAAGACGCGGCCCTGGATGTAGATGGCGAAAGGCGTCTGGGTGCAGTAAGGTGTGAGCTCCAGAGCAAGGTCAGCTCGCTCTCTTCTCATGAGGGAGCACTGGATGAGAGTGGGCGACACCTCAACGTCGCTGTTGGAGGCGCATAGATCCGTGACGATGTCTGTAATGCTCGCCGCGAGGGGCTCGTTTCGATTGTCGCCAAAACCGAGAAGGTGGCCCACGTTGCCTTCCAGCGCAGTGACCGTCTGAGACTCGTCACTCGATCGCTTGGAAGCACTGGGCGAACCAGAGAATGAACCGTTGCGCTCGCGCTTGTTGCCAACGGGAACAGTGATCTCGGTCTTGGATAGCCATCTGAGCAGTTCTAACCGGCGAAGTGACTCAAGAAATTGCCTGAATACAGCGCCAACGTCGAGCCGCTTGGAAAGCATGTCTTCTTCCTGCTCCCAGTCGAACTCCATGTGCACCAACAACAAAACCTGGCTGAAAATGACCGTCCACTGCAGATCAATCGTCTCCTGAACAGCCTTGACAATCAGCTTTCTCCCAAAATCCGTCAGAGGCTGACGGGCTTTGCGGCTGCCGGAGTCGTCTGTAGCCGCAATCAAGCCAGATAAGCTTTCGTATAGATCCATTGTGACGCCGGTGTAGTTCTGTCCCAGGCTCTCAATGACCTGGGCGCAATCCTCTTCGCTTACGGTGCGCCACAAAGCGGTGGTGTCAAACAGGTATTGGATTCTCTCGTAATCCGTCCTAGGCGTCTCTTCAAAGATTTCGGGTCGCAGTGCAGCCGTGCAAACTTGTTGGATGCTGTCGGAAATCGCATCGAGAAAGCCAACTCCCGTAGCCACCAGGTTCGCCAACTTTTCCGTTCCCTCGTCCGGTCGCGAGAGGTTGTAGTACAGCCGCTCTAATGAGCTGCATTCTCTGACGGCGGATATGGCGTCTGCACAAACAACCCATGTCATATCGGAGTCCGCGTCGAGGACCAGAGAGACCGCCTCACCACGCTGCTTGTCCAATTCTATGAGGAGGCGATAGAATCTCCGCCATTGGGTCTCGCTGCTGGCTCGGAACTGCTCGTAATCCATGCCACCAGCAGAGTTCCGGTCCAAAGACGCGGTGGAGGCGAGTATGGAGCAGATTGACTCTGCCAATCCCTTTTGGCTCTTTGAGCCGCCGCCCTCCTTCTGGGAATAAAGCCCCTTTTCGTATATAGACAGAGCTGTTTCGAGGGTGGCCTTGGTGAAGCGGCCAGGCGCAAGGATTAGTTCCAACCACTTTTCGGTCGGGTCGGTCGGGTCAGACGGCCCAGAAGTCGGTGCTGTTGGGTAGCTGGTATCAATATGAACCGACACCCACCCGCTTTCCCAGGACTCGGCGATGCTGTCCCTGTTGAGATCAAGCTCCTGAATCCTGTACGTCATATTGTTCTTCCACAGCGTCCACAACTGGATCCCACCATCGGCAAGGTTTGCGAGCACAAAGTCCGCCAAGGTCCAGACATCTGACAGAGAGGGCGACGAGGGGACAAGCGTTGTGTCCGGGAAGGCGTCTTCTACGTATACGGTGTCACTGTCGCGGGCCTTGATGTTCCAGAACTTGAACTCCCCCGCTCCAATGGGCGAGTATGTGGCACACATCCGGTTGCCTGTGCCGTCACCAACCACCTGCAGAAGATTCGCCTGCGTCGGCTCAATCTGCCACTTACCGACCTCCTGGGGGTTGCGGTCGGCGTTGAGAATATCTCCGGTGAACAGAATCTGACCGGTCCGCAGGTTCCAGATGCGCATGCGGTGGTCTAAACAAACTGTGAAGAGAAATGCCGCATCATCGAGCCCGAGATCCGTCACCTGTATCGACGTCGCTGCGCTCGCATCCATGTGAATGTTGCGGTATCGGATGGTGTGGCTCTGTTTGAAGGGAAGGTAGCTGCGAATGCCTTGAGCCCAGCCTTGCGAGTTGTAGATGGTCTCTTTCCACGGGTTGCTTGTCGCTACAAGGTGTCAGTCACGAGCTCGGCCGCAGGAGAAGATGAAAACCTACAGTCCTGGGTCTTATTCCGGTCCAAACGCACCAGCCCTCCGTCGTGTAGAGAGATGACAACCTGGTCGGTGCTCGCAGCGACCATGCGGTGCGGGTGCTTGAAACCGAAGACCTTTGGTTGGTAAACCTTGCAAGCGTCACCCGGGCCGGCCTCGATTGCGGAGCGCTTCCTGAAGAAGTCGGGTCGTAGGGTGAAGGAGTATAGGGAGTTGGACTCGTCGAGTACAAACATGGACAGCGCATCGTGTTCCCGGGGATCAGCGAAGGCCACGCATGACGGCTGAATCGGCACCGTAAATCTGAAGTTTAGGATGAGAGGCGCATCTACAACCTTCTCCTGGCGGCAGGTGTCGACGACGCGAAGACTCAGGACCAGGCCATCCTCCAGCAGCCTCCACAGGAAACTGCGCGGTGCGGCGTGCCATTTGCGGTGGTAGACCGACGAGGCAGGCGCCAAGCTCTTCAGCCGAAAGGCAACCTCATCTTCGCTAACGTTCTTGTCGCCGTTCGTGAGCTTGCGGGCTGTGCCCCTGCCGTTCGACGTCAGCGAGGGGACACGGATGTTGACGATGGATGAGGCGGAGGCCGGTTCGAGATTGAGACGAGTCTCTCGGTAGAGGTATTGGGTATCTACGGAATCCATTGTGGTTGCAACCCTAGCCTTTAAAGGACCTCTAGCGCCGTCGAAGAAAGGGAAGAGGCCGCAGGAATCGCGGGTCGGGCTCGGCGCATTAAGCAATCTTGCGACAGCAAAAGTTCGTCGCGATTCGAGTTGATGGAATTTCCAGTTTGAAGGCTCCAACGCGCTGGTGGGGCTAATCCCAATACAGCAACCAGCTTGATACAGTGTCGCTAAACAGTGTTTTTAGGCGTGCACGGTGTGTTTGTTGACGCGGGAACAACAATGTCCAAGAATCGTTCACATCGCCGAAGCCTTAGGCATAATAGGTATTGGCAGGTCAAGTTGATGTAATTGATCCGTTTCAACTTCGTTTTTTTTTCTATAGCAAATGTTCAGGACCTAGTTTGCTTCAGTGGAAGCAGAAATATCACGACTCCACCATAAAAGAACCCTGCCGCCGTCCAACGCCAGCACCAATGCATGCCATCTTTCCCAACCAGGGCGTATCAAAGCTCACTCATATGCACATTACACCATCACAGCCGTTATCGACCAGTTACTTATCAGTACACATCGCCTAATCCTTCTCCAGGTCTTTGGGGCTAGGGTCGCCGATGCCGTCCTCGTTGATCGCGAACAGACAGTCGCTCTCGGGTAAACAGGGACTGTCGTAGATCTTGGCGACACGGGTCTCGGCACGCCCCTTTCTTAAGCTGATTCTCGTCGTACTGGCATGAGCAATGATGTTACCGCCGATTGGCTTCTTCGGGTCGGGGTTGAACATGGCACTGGGTCCGCCATCGACCTGGGCAACGACCTGGTTCGTGATGACGACAGCAATACCAAACTCATCAGCGAGACGCTGAAGTGTACGCATGAACTTGGCGAGATGGGTCTGCCTCGAGGACAGTTCTCCTCTACCCAAGAAGTCCGTTCTGTAAAGGGCCGTAGCAGAGTCGACAATGAGCAGGGAGAACCGCGTCTCGCACATCATGGCACCAGCCTGCTGGAGGAGCTGGAGTTGATGGTCAGAGTTGTACGCACGCGCATAGGCCACGTTGTCCAGGACTTCCTCTCCGGAAAGACCAAATCGGTTGGCGACAGCAAGCAAACGGACAGGCCGGAACGTGCCCTCGGTGTCGATGTACAAGCACTTGCCCTCGCCACCGCCCATGTCGAAGGGCAACTGGCACGTCACCGCAAGCGTATGGCAGATCTGACTCTTTCCCGTGCGGAACTCCCCAAAAAGCTCGGTCACCGACCCGGTCTCGATACCACCGGCGAGAAGGGTGTCGAGCTGCTTCGAGCCCGTTGTAATAGAAATGAGCTCACTGCGTCGTTGATGCATCTCAGTGGCGGTCGTGAAGCCCATTGGGACAAGTTTCGAGGCTGCACAGAGATTCAGCCAAGTCCATGTACATGGTAGTAGCCAGGCTTACCTTCGGCGAGGATCTTGGTGGCCTTCTGCTCAGAAATGCCCTTGATCTGCTCAAGCATTCGGCGCGGGGTATACGCGACCGACTCTACAGTGTTGAAGCCTCCATCAACCACCATTTGGATATCACGCTTCGTCAAGCCTGCGACTCCCTAGCCACAGCACCGCATCAGCATCGTCCACGTCAAAGGCACGATTCGCGGGGGAGAATGTACCTCAAGTGCAGAGAGTGGCGTTGGCGCGCCAGGCCCAGTGCCGCCGCCCTCATCGCCATTGTGGCTCTCCTCGTAGCCGTCCGGTTCGGCCATCGTTCTTCCAGAAGTGGGAGACTGTGTCACTGCCCGGTTTATACGTGAGAAATGACTGTGAGCCGTCGAGAGTCAGGTTGTGCATACAACTAGGAAAATAGTTGGGGGGAGGAGGAGGCGAGCGGACTCTTAAGACGCGTCGGGCAGGACCGTGGGGTGGCGACAGGCGGAGGAGAAAACACGCCAAGTCACGTGTCGCAATTAAGCATGCCCCGCTGTGTGCCTAGAGTTAGCGTCCCGCTAGGGCCCTCGCTTTTGCCTGCGATGACAGAATCAATCCCGATCTTCCGTCTGGCTCATCTCATGTGAAAATAAAAAAGACCTAGCGCAACTTCTGCTACTGGCATGCGCAAACAGCAGGTTCGAGATGGAATAAAGCTTCCCTTTAATGGATCTAGAGCTTTTCTTATGTCGGTTTCGCCTTTCCAACTCCATCTGCCACATCTTTATCCAGCTCGTCAGCCCGGGATAGGTTTGTGAGCTGAGGACAGCTCGCTTTTTTAGCTTACAACGCACCGCTGAATTTCTTACTGGCAGGAATGGGATCTTTCACTCATCTCAAAAGTGTCGCCCAGCATATCACATTTCACATAGTGAACCAAAAGAAAGAAAGAAAGAAACCTTGTACATAGTTGGATGAATAGTGTATTGATTGCTAGCTATAAACGCCAGGAGAGAACTGTGAACCCTCCCAGTCTATTAACTCAGCATCTCGATGCGAAAAGTAAAACGCCGAAAACATTTGGCCATGCAGAAATACAAATCGTCAATGCTGTTCCTCCTCGAAGCACAATCCCCGTTCGTCGAGTGTCTCGTCAATGTTGCTACAGTTGATTATAGTGTGTGGTGTTGGTCATGGCATTATCGTGGTCGTTGTCGTTCGCATCCGCCCGGTTTAGTTGACCTGGATGCGGCGGGTCTCGTGCTTGGGCGCCTTGGGGACGCGGATCGAGAGGATGCCGTCCTTGAAGTTCGCCGTGACGGAGTCCTGCGAGATCTGGCCGGGGAAGTTGAAGCTGCGGCTGAACTCGCCGACGCTGCGCTCCGAGACCCAGTACTTGGCGTTGTCGACCGGCTCCTTCTTGCCGGAGGCGGACTTCTCGACTGAATTGTTCTGGTTGGAGTCGTTCTCATTCTCGTCCTCGACGGTGGGCTGGTGCGAGACAGGGCGGGACTTCTCCTTGCCGTCGGTGATAGCACCGCTCATCTCGGCGCCATTGCCCTGGAGGAATCCTGCGGGTGGGGTGCCGGCGGTGTAGGACCTCTCGACACGGCCACGGATGTGGAGGGTGTGGGGGTCGGTGAACTCGATCGAGACATCGTTCTTGTTCATACCGGGGAGCTCGCCATGCAGCTCGTAAGCGTCTTCGAGCTCGCGAACATCAAACTTTGGCTGGAAGTTCGGTACGTGGTTGCGGTGGGTGCCGCGGGCGCCGCTGTTGCTGTCGGCGCCGCCGGTGCGGGAGTAGTTGTCAAAGTCCTCGAGGAGGCGGAAGAGGGGGGTGAAGGAAGCGTCGGAGGGAGCGTTGTAGAAGTTGCGAGGGAAGAATGCCATTTTGATGTTGTTGTTTGGTGGAAGGTGGTAGAGTGTGAAGTGGTTGTGTGGCGATTTCAAGTGTAGGCGAAAAGTTAGGAAGAGTTATGTGTTTGAAGTTTTGAGCGTCGTTGATTTGCTTGCTTGTTGTTGTCTTTGTTTGTTCTGATCTGATGAGGAAAGAAGGAACCGAACGTAAGAGGATCAAGACGGTCGATTTATACACTGGAGGCTGGCACTGTCGTGCCTTCCTCAGAGTTCCGGAATCATCGCTGATGGGTGCAAGAATGATGCGAGGTGCTTCGAGAAACGCCTCGGGCATTTCGCAAGGAACTCCAGCGCTCTGGATGATTCTAGAGTGATCCTGGGTAAGCAAATGCGTTGGTGATGAGGCCGTTGTGACAGTTCCAGGAGCTTCGAGGCTCAGAGGTTGCTAGATGCTTCCAGCATCTTCTACTGTTGCGCCACCAGCAACGGCCATTCTCACTAGTCAACCAACCACACACACACACTTCAGGAAACCTTGAGAAACTCGAGTTCAGCGCCATTACATCAGACTTGCCGACAACATTCAATCATCGCATCAATGGTATCACATGACATGACCTTCGAACACCGTCGAAGAGCTTTACATCACCGAAGCGGTACGTTCTCCTTCCATTCTCCCTCGCTTAATCTTTAGAGTTCCGGTTCCCGACTAGGGTCGAGGGTGCCCCGCAAACACCGCGACAACACAATTCGCCCGCTCAGCCAATCGAGCTCCTCTCCCGACGTCAATTGGATCGTCCGTGTCGGGAGCTCCCTTTCAACCGCCCCACTAGGTAGCCTGGCCGGCTTTTAAGAGTCCTGGCCATCCGGCATCCAGCCCTCTTGCCCCCTCCCCTTGAAATCCAATGGTCAGGTGTAGGCGTTTCGATTTCCAGCACTGACACCGCGCTCCCCCATCAATTGACCAACTCAATCTCCCGAGAGTATGTCTACATCTTTTGCAAATGTGTTCACGATGTCTACGTCTCATGCACGAGTCCGTATCGAGAAAGCTAGGGGCGGAGAAGAGCCCGCTACGAGCTAAGCAATCCGGGTCTCCTAAGAGGGCTTATCATCGTCGGCCTCAACAGCGTCGCTTCGGAGAAGACGGGCGGAAATGGGAGGCCTTGCTGCAATGCCTCTCGTTCGGGAATAGGCCTCTCCGTAATCAGTCGGACGGTTACGCCTAATAAGACTGAGAGCTAAACCCCCAAAGGGCCGTCGAAGAGTTTCTACTGTCTGCCACTCGAATGGGAGCAACGGTACACTTGTACTCAGCTCCCCTCATGGCTACACGCCGCTTTTCCAATCAGTTAATAGGTCTAGTGTACCTAGCAAGCAGGAGCACAGCAGGTGGCTGGCTCTCTGGAACAATCTCACTATCGAAAGCATTCTCGTTTTCGCTTCCGCTTCTCTCTGCGGCAACAACAGACAAGCAGGCCTGCAATCGATGAGTAACGTACCGTCGTTGCGGCGAAGCAGCGCATTCAACTTACTGTATTGCCCAGAGTCATTAAGGTTCAGAGGTGCAGTCCGAGCTGCGAATCCCGGCGCTCGTCCAGGTTCATCCCTTCCAGGGTCAAGCCACAGTTGTGGAGGTCGCCACAGCAAAGGTGCCACAGTTGATCGACGACATGCCTTGGACTAACAGTCACAACGGAAACATCTGATTCAACTGGGTTGTAAACAAGTTCATTCACCTATTTTAGCAGCTCTGAACAAAGACCGCCTGGCAAGTCCAGAGCCGGTAGAAAATATGCTCAGCCAAGTAATGACCCCCTACCTTTTGCAAGCAGTGAACGATCCGCCCAGACATCTCCTCTCCACAACTCCAAACCATGAAAGGTATAGACGAAACTCTCTCACAGATTTACATTCAGATTAGGTACAGTAAGAACCAATGTCCAGATAGCCATACATGAATAGCGATCGCCATGGCCTGCATGCGCCCGTTGTCGTAGTGATGTGGCCTACCCTTTCTCAACCGCGCAGAGCCGGATCCAGGCAAGCCTGACAACCGGGGGAATATGCTCCAGAGTCGTATCACTCGCATAATAAGGTCGCCTCGATTCGGCTTATTGCTGGTACTGTGGCCTCATGGGGGGGTAACCTGCAACCATGGCCACCCCGGGGCGCATGGCAGCCGGCACAGACCCGGGGCCGGGACTCTGCACCCTATTGAAGAGTCCAATCAACCTCCTCCCGACCGATGGCTCCAGCTCCGTACCATCTCTTGCAATCTTGACCTCCCGGTTCGAGTTCCACGGGTTTCGCAATCCTCTGGTTCGGTAAAAGGGTAGGCGTGCGGTCGACAACCATTCGAGCTTGAACGGCTTACCCCAAGCCTTCGTGGCGCCATCCGCTTCCTGGTTCCCGCTCTTTCGGCTGCTCACATCACTCTGGTCAACTTCTTGCTCCTCCTCTTCATCCCCGCTCTCTCCCTCCTCGCGTTCTGCTTCCCAAAAGATAGTTCCTCTCGCCGAATCATCGATGATTCTGCCCTTGGGCGCAAATTCCGTGGGTTCAGTCGGGATCGCTTTGGGCAAGTCAACATCGTCAGCAGACTGTGCCTTCGGAGCGAACTCAATCGCGGCATCCGGGTCTTCGTTAATCTGGGACGTCATCCTCGCATATCCAAAATATTCGCCTGATTTGTTCGCAGAAAAGACAAGATACACATTGTCGACCGCCTAGCCATGTTAGCGAACGGGTCAAATTGACAGGAGACCGCACACTTACATTGAAGGCAGCATTGAGGGTTTCTTCGTTGTGAGACTGGGTTGCCCAAATACCTGTTCTGACACTGAGCTCCAAATCCTCCACAGTCAAACTCTTCAGGATGAAGAACTTGTCCTTCTGGGATGTCAAGTCCACGGCGGTGGTAACTGGCTTGGCCTCGTTCGTTTCGGGCGTTACGTCTCCTGTCGCGCTCTCCTTGTCTGGCAGCTGCGGCGTGGCATCGTGAGGAGTTTGCAACCCAGACGATGCTGCTGGACCAGTAGGTGCCGTAACGCCAGTTGCACCTTCGACGGTGCTCTTGCGCAGACGGCTGACTAGACGTACGGACTGGAACTTGGAGTCGTGCAGTTTCTGCTGGGCCGTCATGCAGGTGTGTTCGTCTTTGAAGTTTGCGAATGCGCAATTGCTCTTCGATATCAGGAATAAGGATTCGAGGCCGTTCGCTTCCTTGCACACATGGTGGACCAGGTGCATCAAGTCGGTCTGGGGTGGGAGGTTTCCGATCCAAATTGCGTGGCCTAGCTGTGTTAACGACTTGTATCCAAAGAAGCCGCGGCTTGCTTACCACTTTGACGCGGCTTCCGCGGCGGACCTCGAACAATGCCAGACCGGCCGTCATCCATTTCTACACTTTCAGTCAGCAACGACCTGCCTTGTAGTATCCGCGTGTAACTGACCGCTGGGCTTGTGGCTTGAAGAAACATGTGTGCTATTGAGATCAAACCCGTTCGAGGCTTGCGGCATGCCTCTTGGGTCGCTGTGTGTCGCATTCCCTCCCATATACTGCGCGGAAACCATTGAACTCTGGATAGCCTGACTCTGACCATAGTGGCCGGCCGGAGGATAGTAGTACCCTTGGGACATGTGACTGCTTTGCGGGTGGTTCATGATCATCTGGTTCGGGTAGTATCCCATGTTCGGTCGAGTTGGTTGCTGGGTCGGGGAGAGCTGATTGGCATAGTAGTGCTGCATCTGCAGGTGCTGTGGCATGTAGTAATGCGGGTTCCCCATGGGCATCGCGGCTTGGCCAGGGTACTGAGGAGCCATCTGAGGCATCTGAGGCATCATCGACGGCGAGGATGCTGCGGGGCTGAACCGCTGCTGTTGATGCTGCTGTTGGCCTCCAGACGCGTAGGGATTGTGTCTCATGGCAGCCTGTGGCAGCGCGTTCGCCATGGCGTTCATGTTGAAGGCGCCAGGGCGGCCAGTTGCGGGTTGCTGTGCCATGTCCAGTTGGGAGGAGAAGGCATGCTGCTGCGGGGGGACGTATTGCTGGTGCTGCGCGTAGGGGATTCCCTGAGCCTCCATTCCCGGTTTCTCGTCAAGGTAAAGCGGCGAGACACCTATAGCGTTCGAGCCTTGATGAGAATCCACGATAGGATACTCGGGGACGCCGGAGGGGGATTGAACATCTCCCATTGGTAACGTGGTTGCGCGACCTGGAGCCGGAGTTTATGCCGCCCACAAAGTGTCAAGGGGGAGTTGGGGGAAAAAAGACTTCCGAGACCGGTGGTCGGGACCAACGGCGCCAGAAACAGATCCGTCTGTTTGTTTATACCTTTGGCGAAGCACTAGTCCAAGCCTTAAGACTTCTGAGTTGACAAGCTCCGGCAGAAGAAGCCCGGACGGCAAAGGGGATGACGGATGGAGTAGAATATGACGGGTGTGTGATTCCGGGCGCCACAGAGAGATTTGGGCTATTTGCTGCAGAGGAGCGAATGCTCACGTTGTGGCCAATGTGGCTAGTTTGCACAGCCTTTGAAGGAAAGGGGGGTTCCTCTGGGAAAGTCACACCTCCGAGCGCCCCAGGGTATGTGTGGCACTTAACCCTGCTCTGATGAAGACTGTGTGATGGGTGGCTCAATGAAATTCCTGGAAGGCGATCAGCTCGTCTGGGCGTCCAATGCGAATGCAGAGAAGAGCCCGAAGCAGGGGTCAGGCGTAGCCTCTGGTACTGGAGTGAAGGGGGAGCTGCCGAAGAGGACGGGACGAAGGGACAAGACGCGAGGGGCCAGATTAGGGACTCCAGGCATGCACATCGTGTGGAGAGGCGCGGCTTCAGTGTGGTACAGTTGCCACTAAACGAGGGCTGTCTCTTACCTGAACTTGGGGCCCCGAGGCAGGGGTTGCTGCTCCAGGCTGCCGAAGAGGACTGGAAGGTCCAGACTTTGCAGAACGCGAATCCGAGCGAGCCCGAACGATTGCGAGATAGAGGACTCTCGAGTAAGACGGCGGATATTTGTTGCGCGCCTGTCCGAGTTGCTGTTCAGAGCGGGAGCAGATGTGGCACCGGGACGCAAAGAAAGGAAAGCGAGGTCAGAGCAGATGGAGTGACGAAACTCGGCCAGATGGAGGACGAGTCGGCGTAAGTGAGTGAGTTGTTCGGCAGAGGCTCCTGTTATGATCGCGTTAGAGTTGCTGCTGCCGCCACCGCCGCGTTTCTGAGCGACCAAGGCAATACAAAGGGCTTATTTGGTCGTCGAATATCGAATGATATTTATGGAAGAAGAGGAGAGCCAGCATCAGACATGGAAAGCGAAAAGAGGATGGGACAAAGCCGTACTGCAGAGGAAACACCAAATTGCCGGCAGGACGGTGGCCAAACTCCCAAGGATAGGAACTCTTACAAAGTCAAATATGGGTATGCCAGGAAACCCAGTCTATTCCCAAGTAATATCGGGGCTTTGGGCAAGAGGCGACGAGCTGCTGATGGGTCGAGAGTACCGTTCAAGTATTTGTGGGATGCCAAAAGGGAAGATAGCACGGACTAGTGCCAGTGTCGAAGCCGGGGGAGCTGCCAGAGGAGAAGTAGAGTCGGGCCCCGGAGGGAATGGCATTTAATCGGGCTGAGAGCAAGTCCAGGATGCAGGCGCTAAACACTCTGCCGCTCTACCCTGTGTCCAGTGTTACAGTGGAACACGAAGGGGTCTTGGAAAGAGACGAATCTATGCCAGGCAGTACAGAATACCGGTTTACACCGAGTTGTTGGAAGAGAAAAGACAAGACGGCATGAGACTGGGGTGACTGGCGAGGCGAGATGGAAACGGCCGGGCCAGGCGATGGGTTAAGTGGCGTTCAGGAAGGTGTGGGCTTAGAGGGTCCGAGGTGTAAGTGTGGGAAGTAAGCACAGGCACGAAAACCGTGCAGCCGAAGAGCTTCGTAGTCGGTTTGAGCAAGGGTTGTACTTTGGCAGTGGGCAGCCCAGTTCAGCCCAGATGAGATGGGGTCCAGGGACGGATGGGAGGAGGAGGAGGAGGAGGGGTGCTGGTAGAAGAGGCGGACTTGGTGAGCAGCGGGTAGGGGGGGGGGCACCCTGGACGCGGGAACGAACTGATGTGCATGGCCGGGTGCCCGTTCTGGAACATAGAGTAGCAAATTGGATGAAGAAAGATGGGATTTTTTTCTTCGATTCTTGGCTGCCGCTCCGGGATGTGCAAGGGAACATGAACGTGGTCGGACGGGCCCTGCCACTTGGCCGGGCCATGGGGCAAATGTTCTCGAGGCAGCTTGGGTCTAAACTAGGAAACAGGGATACAATGACAAACGTGTGTTTCAATACAGGCAATGGGGCGGCGGTATGTAGAGAAAAAGGTATAAAGAGACAGAATCAGTAATAGAGAAGGCGCCAGTGGGTGAGGGAACTCGTCCCTCGCCCCTCCTTCTCACCTGTCAAGGTCAGGTCGACTCAACTTGCCGCCGGCAGTGGTAGACAGGACGACTGAACAAAAAAAAAAGTTAGAGCAAATACACACACACACACACACGCGGAAGAGCGCTGACGGATAGGGCCAGCGGACTGAAACGGCAATAAGCAGGCGGCCCAGCGAGTGGAGGTGCCGGCCATTTGCCACTTGACCCGCTGGACCATTCCCACCGTCAGGACGGAGGCAATTGGTGTGTGTGTGTGTGTGTGTGTGTGTGTATGTGTGAGTGTGAGTGTGAAGTGAAAGCTAGAGGGTGAGGGACGAGACATGGACCGCGCTTGCTTGCCCACTCGTTCAATCTGTGGCTCCGTCTTGTTAGTTCCGTGTCTGGCCCGGCCCCGGCGCCCTGCCACATCGGTCTTGGGTCATCCCCAATTAACCCGACTCGCCTTCGGTACGTACCGCCTCAGGGTACTTCTCAGGGTACTTGGCCTTTGCGGGCAACGGTACCTACCACCTTACTTACCCACAAGGCCGCCCTCCATCTTTGTTCCCTGCCTGCCATTGAAACCTTGCCCTTATTTTCTCTGTCTGTTGTCATTGTTACGGATACTGTTGTTACAATGTTTGTTGAGGACGACTCTCAGTCACCGGACGGATCGCCACTCCCAAGTCACGAAACACCTTGTTGAGCGGACGAATGCTGGGAGCTGTGCTATCAGCGGATATTACCCCCCTAGTGAACACAGCAAGGAACCGTACACACCTACGCCAGGCTCCGAGACCCTTCAACGGATCATCGTTTGCCTTTTTCATTGCTTTTTCTCCCTTTTCGACTGGGCTTTAGGGTGCTGCCGCACAGCTGCAACGCATGACCCTACCGCAGGGCCATCATGTTGGCCAAAAGCAAGTATTGGGCTGCAGGTGGTGACACAAATGCCTCCTCTCCCCTTAGATCGAGTAACCTTTAGGCTTTGGTGATCCGTTCCGGACCTCGTGCAGGCTCGACATCACCGTATAATAATCAACAAGCCTGGCTTAGTTTCGTGCTGCGCATCGGACTAGGCAACCTGGGGGCGGCTATGCGCTTCCAAAGCCAATCATCAGAACGAAGCAAGGTCTCACCCAGCGGTCGCTGGTGGAGGTACATGGCTGGAGGAGTGTACCTACGGAAGCCCGAGTGCACGCACAGCAAGCTCGTACCTTTTCGACTCTGGCTACGCCAGGTTAGGCATCTGGGAGGCTTGCCCCATGTCTCTCCTTTCCATCCACTACGACAACAGAGTCGTCACGATCATTTGAAATAAGGACTTGGGATGTCCACCCTCGACTGCTCGCTACCCTCTCTAACCCCCTTTAAAGTCATGACGTGTTGGAACATGCCAGTTCGACCCCGCGGGATGACTGGTTAAAGCCCTTAGTCCACCGGCTCAAATGCGCCAGGAGGTTGGTCAAGCCATGTTTGTCCGGCGGCGTGGAAACCTCTGACCCCTACCAGCCAAGATTGCCGACGGGTGCTAGTGGACCAACAGAACGGCCCGGACGCAGCTCTCAAAATGGACCAAACATGGAGCGCACACCAGAGGAGAGGGCTCGGGTTTTCAATCCTTCTCGCAGTCCTTCTTGCTGTACCATTAATGTGCGTCGTCCGAAGGTCCAATACCAATACCAACCATCCTCAGCTAGCTGGATACTCCCAGGGTCGCGGTTACGTTTGGAGTGATATGTAGGTTCAGTTTGCAGTGCGACCTGGGCTGGCTAGCAGTCAGCCGCATGTGCGAAAGGGAGCTATTCGTATTGTGCGGGGAGACCGACGGTCTAGACTCATCTCCCCTAACCCAGAGCCTGTGTATTGTAGCATATCTGGGAAATCTCTGGACAACAGAGGTCTGTCGAAAGTCCTCGACCCATGGGCGACTCCCAAAAGAATGTTTATCGCTCGCGCGCGCGCGCGCAACCAACGGGATGGGGAGCAGCCGGCCAGAAAAAATTGGGTTATGGGACGATTGTAGGGGACTGGCTGAGATGGAGATGTTGGATGCCAGGCGCCATCGGGAAGTGTGCGACATGGATTGACTCGAGAACGGGAAGACACAGGGAGGAAGTGGGAAATGGGGGGGGGGGGGGGGGGGGGGGGG